>JBAMCP010000134.1:13214-93073 GCA_037075105.1 Lissocephala sabroskyi | reverse complement strand
TTTTGTTTTTTGTTTTTTTTTTTTTTTTTTTTTTTTTTTTTTTCTTTTTTTTTTCCCCTCTTCTCTCAACGGCGGACTCCATAGAATTTAGAAACTGAATGCATGTCAAGAATTGTGAAGGTTTTCCCTAAATACACAAAGACCCCAGAGTGAGAGAGCGAAAGCGAGAGAAAAATGGTCGAGTGCGAGGGGATTTAAAAATTCAAGGGAACGGAGATGGCAAGGCCACCAACTGACAGTCAGCTGAGTTGGCAGCCCTCCACCCGGCCAACTCATTTGTAATATTGACTGTGGGGGAGGGGAGGGGATCAGCTAAATGGCCACCCAGCCATCATCATTATAATTCCATATGCCGGGCTGCCCACATCAGGGCCACTGAGATAAGCGGGCCCCACAATTAAACAAATGACGAGTCACTAATTAAACTTAAACAACTACAACACTGATTGTGCGATAAGCAACGGCGGCCCGGCCAAGTCAGCTGATTGGCAGAGCGCTCGTCGGCAGTGGGGAGGGGCGGGAATTCTGTTGTTGCCTGTGATAATTTGATACTTAGCAGAGCAGCGATGGCCAAACACACACACACACACACACACACACACACAGACAGACGAATGAATTTAATATTGTTTTATGGTCGAGCGAGCGAGAGGGCGCGAGCGATCGATTGGGCAGCAGGGTTGGCATTGTTGCCGTCGGCTGGCGATGGGTGTTAATTTTGGCGTGACTGTTGCTTTTGACACTGCAATTAATCGCAGTGAACTGTGTAATTATAAACCGCAAAGCCACTTTACACACCGCCAGCCTCCAAACAACAGCAAAAGTTGGCAGCGGCTGACAACCCTAAGCGATCGATAGGCCGTATTTCGATAGTTTTCAATCGTGCTTGTGCGTGGTGAAATTAAATTGGGAATAAACAAAACGAAGAATCCGCGTTGAAGTGGCAGAAAATCAAATAAGACCAGTGAGTAAAAATTCAACAAGTTGGTTAAGAATTTTCCAATCACTTTGCCGGACGGGAGGCCGCAATCGTTTCCTTTTCTTTGTGGCCGGCCGACCGCCCGCCCACGTCCCCTTGACCCTTTGTGGGCCGCTTTCTGTTTGCCTTTGCGGTTGTGTAAATACCAAAAATTTTTTAATATATCCACAAAAATTCATTACACGGCATTGCACAAATATTCCCCACCGCTGCCGCCGTCTCTGTCGAGTAATTAAAACCCTGGCCGCCGCCAAGAGACCCAACAAAAAATCCAATAGGGCGCAGTTGGTCGGCCGGTCGGGCGGGGTTAAGCGGGTGTAAATTGATATTAAAATTGAATTGAATTCAATGCAAACAGTAGAAAAGAGACCACAACAGCAAGGACAACGCCAGCTAACAAGCAGTCACAAAGGCAGCCGCCATCAGATGTCCCGGGGTCAGACAGTCAGTCCGTCGTCCGGCCAGTGGCAGCACCAAGGATTCCTCGTCTGTAGTCGGCATACCAAAGTTGATTTCAATCACAGTTTCCAGACAAGCTCCACACACACACACACACACACACACACACTCGGTGAACTGAAAAACAAACACAGCCAGGCGGACGGACAGTCGGCCAGTTGGGCAGTTTGCCATTGAGAAGCTCCCACAGCGGCACGCAGGGAAATGCCAATATGAAATATGATTTACTGTACAGGCTGAGCGGCTGGCCAGGGCCAGGACTCCAGCTCCGCAGGATTTCGATGGCCGCATTTCAAATGGCAATCAAAAGTTCCTCCGTGCTGGCCACTCACCTGATTATGAACCAAAACCTTGCCCGGTCTCCTGGGGGCCACATAATCAAGGGCACTTGGCCGGTGTGGGGGGTGGGGCAGGAATCTCTTGGCCGGGCAAATGAAAAAATATTTGTGTGATTAAATTTTTACAAGTGTAGCTTCGGGGATCCTCGACGCCCAGGGCAGGATGTGTGTGGGGGCGCCCGTCAAGGACAAACGTTGGGAACTCCTTATATCTCCAATCCTTTTACGGCGACTCCCCGTCAGCTCGTTGCTCGGTTTCCTTGACGTCTCAGGGCCTCATTAATTTCCTCCCTTTGGAATTCTGGCAATTTTTCTCGCAGTTGGAATGCGGAACGTGGAATGAAAATTAATCAGGAATTTATATTTTTTTGGCAGTTGCATTTCGCCTAGGGAAAAACCGGAAAACCGTAAGGGGAGGGGGAGGGGGGGGAGTCCTGTGTGCCGTTACATTGGCATATCGATAACCAGAATCTTTTGCAAAAAAATTCCAATTTTTATGAGCGACTCACAAAGTCGAGAGTCCTCCTCCCGCCCCATCCTTTGTGGGCAGGACAGGTATGCAGGGCACATGCTCCCCCCACCCCCACCCCCCACTCCTCCATATCACTGACATTTCCACGAACCAATGACAGGTTTGCTCATTTGACTTGCCAGAGAAAAAAAATACTAAAAAAGTACCAAACTTTATGGAGTGTGTGTGTGGGTGTGCGTGGGGGGGGAGGGGTGGGTATTGATTTTTAATTGGGTCAAAGGGCATTCTAGCAAACTGCGGGTTCAGCTGGCTAGAAATTTGATTATTTTAAATTCAATTTTTATCCCAGAAAACGCAGAAATATTTTCACCGATTTTGGTTGCGAACGGGGAAACATAAACCTCAGCCCACTTTGTGGTGCGCTGGAAATTGATAGTTTCAAACTGCCACGCCCAGCGTGCGTCAAGTGGGCGAGAGATAGATCGCGGGTGGTGGGGGGTTGGAGGTTGATGTCAAAAGGCCAAAATTCGCCCGCAAACGAACCCGCATCGTTGACGTGGCGCACGAGCGTTAGGAAAATCTACTCGCGGCAAAAACCGCACCCCCCCCCCCCCTCCCACTCTCCACGTTGATGCCGCTCATCTGGCTCACCTGCTGGCCAGGCGTTGTCATATCAAAAGCAAATTTTAATGCCAACATTGACAGGCAACGGCAACGAGCAGCGGGTCCTTCTCCAGCGGACCAGTTGAGTTCGGCGGGGGGTGGGGGGCTGCTCTTGGTTGAAGTAGCGCAATGCTGGGTTGGTTAGCCGTCACTGCGTGGCAAGGGCAGCCAAGCGTATAAGCCATGGCTGTTAGAAGCGGGGGGTGCGGGGTAGAGTGGGCGGGGGGCGTGGCAGGTGGCCAACGAGCCAATTGTGGGATTGTGTGGGAAGGACTCTACCATCCAGGGCTTGGACGAGGGGTCTGGGGTGTCGATATTGGCAGCTTAAGCTCCTGGAGTTTCCCGGGAGGGGGGAGCTGCAGAAAAAACAACAAATCGAAATACATTTTCGCGTATTCCTTTTGATTTTTATTACCGAGCCCGTTACCCGCCCACTGTTCACCTCACTGCTCCCCCCCCCCCCCTGTTTTTTTTTACGGCCGCCTTTTTTATCCTGCCAAGGGCGCTGGCAGGTAACTAGGACACTGGATTTCCCTACACGCGGTCATGTGATTTGTGAGCGCGCCTGCAGAACGTGACATCCGCTGGGGCTGGGGGGTTCATCTTGTTACCGTTAAAGCTTCCATTTCCGGGCGTAAAATTTTTCTGTCTTGAAATTAAACCCAAAGCCACTCCACTTTCCATTTTTACACCCACAATCGCGAGCAGGCGTTCGTTGCCTGAGTGATTCGGGGGGTGGGGGTGGGGGGCGCTGACTGCTCATGTGTGGCTGAGGCAGGCATCAAAATTAATGATATTTTAATGTAAAAACAATACCAGCCACTTAAGCTGCCGGCATATCCTTGCCGCAAAGTAAACTTTGCACCGTAGGGGGAGGGGGGGGAAGCCTTTCAATTTTCCTCAGCTGGCAAACAAAAGCCTCCCAAAAAAAGAAAAATTAAAGAGAGAAAACAAAGTTGAAGTAGCAGCGCCTGGAAAGGGGGTGGGGGGTTGCTGTTCCCCCCTCCCACGCATCTGCAGTTGACAATCGCAGCGGGTTGGGTGGGGGGTGGGGGGAGTCGCTTGGCTGGCAACACGAAAATAAAATCAAATCAAATAATTTTTTTGTTGTTTTTTGTTTTCGCCTTCTGCCAAAATAACTGCGTATGGGTGGGGGGTGGGGGGAGGGAGTCAGAAAATGAAAAGCTGGAAAAACAAACGCTTTTTCCGGGTCGGAAAATCGGCCAGGGCTTCTGCGTTTTCCGGTTCTTCTTTTCCGGCTGCGTTATGAATAATTAAAGTTTTTCTGTTTAGTTGGCCCAGGACATGGGTGGCGGGGGGTGGGGGGAGCGCAACAAGTTGAAAGTTTCAAAGTTGAAAAGTTCAAGCTGAAAATTTTGAAGTTGCGTTTCGCCAAAAGCAGCCAGCGAAATGACCAATGTTTTTTTTCTTTCCATCCTTTGGGGGGGCCACGAAATCGTCAGGGGTTCCCCGCATTTCGGCTTCCTTGCATTCCTCTGGGATCGCTGGCATACGCAGGCTCTCTCAGGCGTGGGCAGCATTTCTTTGGGGTTGCCAGACTTCTTTGCTGGGTTTTCGGGTTCCCATCCCCACCCCCTCCATTCTGATTTGTCTCTCAATCTCCACTCCTTTCGCTTCTTCTTGCTCCTTTCCTGCTGTCTTCTTGGTTTTCTTCCCTCTTAGGACCTCCCCCCTCTCTGTTTCTATCTCCCTCTCTCACTCTTTCTCTTTTGAAAATCCAACTTTTTCTCGATGCTTTCTTGTCTCTACTTCTTCAGCTTCCGATCAACTCCATCCCACGTCAAAGAAGTCCAATCCTCCGTCTTCCATCGTCTCTTCTCCTCCCCTCCCTTCGTTTTCTTCAACTCCCTACCTCCTTTCAAGTTAACTAGGAGCATCCGCCGTTGGTTGATCTGATTTCGATTTCAGTACCCAAGAATTTGCCTGCCCGGGGAAGTCTGTGTGAGTGTTGCTCTCCTCTCCCCCCTCACCCCCCGCGCTTCAGTAACATCCTTGCAATCAAATCAATCGAAAGCCTCAAGACGGCGCAGCCAACACTTTGCGCGATTCGTTTGCACTTAAACAGAAAGCCTGACAGGCGGGCAGGCAGACGCGGCGAACAATCGAGCAGTCCTCCCCTCGGGGCGTATGTGTAATTAATCAGAAATTGCGTATACGCCGCGCTGAGCGCCGCTTTGCTTGACGGCCGCCGTTACGCTTCTAAAAACATCAAAGGTAAACCAAATCCACAAACATCCTGCCAGCCAAGCGTCAGTGCGGGGGGGGGGAGGGAGGGAGCCCCGCCTCGGGCATTTTGACGTAGAGAAAATCCCGACTTTCCTATGCATAAAATTACGCGCGACTCCGGCCGCGAAAGGGTGCCCAAGTCGAGGTCCTTGGCGTGTGTGGGAAGGAGCAGAATTCGGCACGCGTCCTCGGGAGATTTCACGCTAATTCACTTGAACGCGACTAACAAAATTAATTGCTGACACTTTGCCAATCACCACAAGGCTCCGCCCCCCTCCCAGGTTCTCAGTCACAGGGTTGCCACCCTCCCTGCAGACGTGACTGTGTGGTCCGGTGTTTTTTTTTCTTTCTTTTTCTTCGGCGAACGTTTTTCGCATAGCAAATTTTTGCCTATTGGATTTACGGGCAGTGACTTCCACCCGTCGTCCTTCGTCTAATCGTCCTTGCCGACCTGCGACATTTCAAGTGTTTTATTTATTTGCTCCTGCCTGGCTGGCCGGCTACTTTCACCCTCGATTGGCGCCCACACACGCAGCATAGAGAGCGAGTGTGTGTGTGTGTGTGGGAAATCAACTATTAAAATGAAATGCGCATAAATTTGGCCCGAACGATTCAATTAGCCCAAGATTTTTGGCTCGTTACTTTCACTCGACTTTCTCCTCCCCCTCCCCTCTGCCTATTTAACCTGCGGTCGAATTATTCAGTTGAGCGCAAATCAAGCGCAAACGATTTGTCCTGAGGGGTCCTTGCTTTTGAGGTTCAGCGAATTCCAGCTGCTGGGGATTTTCCAAAAATTTCCACTTTCACCTGTCAAAAGAAAGTTTGAAAGCTTGTTAAAAAAAGAAATGGCAACCCTGCCAACAGCTTCGTCCGCTCCGCTCACATGTGTCGGTGACTTGAGTCGCGGACAGATAAAATTAATTTATCTACGATTACGAGGAGGTTAGCGCCGCTGGGAAACTCAATTTGCAGTCGCCCGTCGCGTCCTGTTGCCTGCCCTGGGCAACTCCTTCGCCGGAGACGGCATCCGGGGCGGGGCAACAAAGCAAAGTTAGAGGAAAGTTTAGAAATCGCAAGAACAGCAACAAGTTGGCCTCCAGCGGCGTCGAAAACAAATCCTAGCGGTTCCCATAAATCCTTTTTTCTCGAACGGAAGCAGTCAAAAGTTCCTGGAAGTCGATGATTAGATGTGTGGATTTCCTGGAATCTCGATAACAGTTTTGGGGGAATCTTTTTTTTAGTAAATAATCAAAGACGAATTTGAAAGGTTTATTCGGTCTTTAATCCTAAGACTTTTAAGGTTTTTTAGTGGGAAAATTTAATAAGAACCTTCAGAATTTCTTTAAAAGTCCAACAAGTTTAAGATGTTATGGATTTTTTTAGATCTCTTGAGAAATTCTTAAAGATGTTTTGGTGGGTGAGGGTGGGGATTTTATTTTCCCTTACTTTCTTTCTTCAATTATGATTCCTGAAGATTTGTAGGCAAGTTCTTAAGGATAGAATTGAACAAGTTCCTCGTCTTTCTTCAGGTCTCTTCTGTGCTTTGGAGTCCTTTGATTCCAAGAATCTCTGGAAAGGTTATTAAGTCTCTAAAGTGGGGGATTCCTGAGAAATTCCTTAGGTCTCTAGAGAATATTCCTTTATTTTCCCTTACGTCTTTCTTTACTTATGATTTTTGAAGATTTTATGGATCCTTCTTGGGTTTAGAAAATCTTCAATTCCTCTCCTCTTGAGATCTGTTGTATTTTTTTGAGTCCTTTGATCCCGAGAATATCTAGAAAGGTTATTAGGTCTCCTAAGTGTTCCTGATGCCTTCCCCCCAACCTCTTCCTTCGTAATGAACCCCAAAGCCGCCTGTAAGCCCACCGAGGATTTGGGGATTCCAAAAATAATAATTAAAGAGCTCTTATCCTCCCCCCTCCACTTGGGGGTATGTGGGCGAAATCCCATTGATCCCCTTCAAAATTTCCAATCGCCAAATGACACAGAAAATCTGCGTGTGTTTGGGGGAGGGGGACAAGCAAATCCTCGAGTGTTGTTGTTTTCAGGGTTGCCTCATTTAATTATTTTCTAATTATGAAGCCCCTCCGCGCCCACACCTCGTCCTGGGAACCAAACAACCAAAAAAAAAAACAACCGAAAGTAATTGAAATTTAATTTTGGGCTTCAGACAAAGAAGAAGACGGCGAATGGAAATGTCACTCAGTTGGTGGGCGGTGGACGGGTCAGCAGGGAAACTAATTTTGGAAATAATTTGAAAAAAAAAACAACTCCGAAGGACTTAAGACGAAACCGAGACCCGGCTTACAATTTAAGCTCAGCAATTTCCCTGCCCCCCTCGCCCACCTCAAATTGCTCACGACGGTAATAAAAAGGAAGGGGGGTGTGTGCAGGGGGGAGGGGCTGGGGGGTTGGCACGTCGAGCGGTCGTAACAATGTCAAAATTTATTGAAAACTCATTAAAAAGTCATAAAAAATGAAGGAAATTTTCCTTTGCCAGCCTCCCCAAAAAAAAATCTACAAGTAAACAAGCCGGTAGGCCCGGGGGGCGGGGGGTGGCTTTGGGATGCTTCATTTGTTACAAAATTGACTTGAAGTCGTTGCTGGTGTGGCGCGGTGGGCGGACGTTGGTGTGGGCGTGGCCCGGCGGTTGACAGCGCCGCTCGTTTGGGGCCGACGACAAACTTTCCCGCGTGTAAATTGACTCAATTGACTTTTATGATGTCGCCGTGTGTGTGTGTGTGAGGGTGTGTGTGCGGGTGTGAGAAAGTCTTTAAAACTTCCTGGAAACCTTTAGAGGTCCTGGCAATTTTTCTGACTTCCTTAGAAAAAGGACTCCTTAAAGTTGAAGGCTGGTGAAGTTTCATTTTTGGTGTTGAGAAGTTTTCGGGGTTTCCAAAAGGTTTCTGGGAGTCTAAAGAGTTTTTTATAGAAGTCTTCGGGGAACTTAAAGGATCTCAAGCAATAAAGTTTATTTGGGAGTCTTCAAACTCCTTAGAATCTTAACGCTTTTGGGTGTCTTGGGCTTCCCAGTCTTTTTCGAAGCTTTGGGGAAACTTCAGATATCCCAGCTTAATTTTAGGCCAAGTTGCCCTTTTGGGAGTCCTCAAACTCCTTAGAAACTTTCTTTCCTTTTCTTTCTTTGGCTGTCCCTTTTTAGGCTTCCCAATTTTCATCACAGTCATTTCGAGAAGCTTTGAGGAAACGTAAAGGATCTCAAGTCAGTTGCGAATCACAAACTGGCTTTTTAAACTCTCGAAAAACCTTAGAATCTCTTTATCCGGAGCCTTCAAGAAACTTTAAGGATCTCCGATCAGTCTTAAACCACAAAGCGGATTTTTCAGTTTCCAAAATCCTTGAAATCTTCAAGCCTAAACCAAAAATCGAGGCCAAGTTGCCGACAGGCTTTCCTCCAGCCAAGAGGCTGAGTCAATTTGCCCTAATTTCAACTAAGGATCCCCAAAGATTCCTTAAAGTTGAATTCCCGTTAAGCTCACTTTGCTTTTTTCCTGGAGGCTGCGTGGTTGCCTGAAATCTGGCCGAGATTCGCCGGCCGCAGGCGACAAGGAAAAGAACAACAGCAACAAATTGAAAGCACTGAAAGGCGGCCAAGTTGACAGCTTGAATGAAGGCGAGTGAAAGTAGCCGGCAGGAGCGAGTGAAAGTCCTGCCAGGCCAGCGCAGGCAGCAAAATCGAAAAGCAAACTTAAGAAAACTGAAGGCTGCCACACAAACAGGAGGCGGGGGCTAAAGCTGAGATAGCCACACACACACACCCACACACACGCACACACAACGGGCGGAAAACCACGACGATAAACTCAACCGAGCAAACCGAAAGCCTTGACGAGCAGGACAATGTCACGCGGTCGCCTGGGTGGTTGGGTGGTTGGCGGTGGCTTTGACTTTGACCTAGAGAAGGCGGCCGTCAAACGACAGCAACAGCTGCTTGCCAGCCCCGCCCCTTCCCGCCCACGTCCCAGGACAACAAACAAGAAACGCCGCCTGGCAGGCTCAGCAAACATCGCAAGCGCCAGGATAAATGAAAGTCGCTGTGCTCGGGGGTCTCAACTATCCGAAGAAGCCTCGAGCCACTCGTCATTTGGCGGCTCGCAGGAGAAGTTAAGACCACAAAAGCGTCACAGGCTCAGCAACGCCCCGAAGTGGGCGTGGCGGCTTACGGCTGGCGAACAGGAAAAAAGGGTTAACAACTTTGTTTGTGTCCTGCAAGGAAACGTGACTGGCAAGTCGGCCGATGCGCCCGCAAAGACAGCTGGGAATCTCTTTTTGTAACGGTTAAAAATAATGATGTTCAAAGTGAAAATTCCCTTAACCGTAACAAGGGTCGTTCCGTCCCCCCACCCACTGGCAGTTTTGGTCGGTTGAATTTTTATAGTTCGCCTGCGTCGTGTGTGTGTGCGGGTGTGTGTGGTTGTGGGTGGGGGTGGGTGGGGTTGAGGTATTTATTTGATTCTAAATTTCATAAATATTAAAAGCCCGTGCAATTAGGAGCCATTTTGTTTGGTTTTTGTTTTGTTAGCAGCGCCGATTTTCCATGCCCTTTCTTTTTTTCGCAAACGAGCACATCGGCTCAGAAGTTGGGGGGCATTTTTTCAAGGGGAGTTCAAATCGCAAGAGGAGGTTCTTCAATGGGGACCCTAAATCCATGGAGAACAGAGGTAACAAAAAGGCAGATGAGCAGATGGGTGAATAGGCAGAATGGTAGACAGTTGTAGACTCTTTTGAGCTTCCATTTCATTTGATTTCACTGTAGGCAACCTAAGAATCGAGATCACTAGTCGATAAAGAACAAAGGTAACAAAAAGGCAGATGGGCAGATGAGTAGATGGACAAAATGGTATATAGTTGTGAATTCTGATTTCATTTGATTTCACTGCAGATAATCTAAGAATCAGGATCATAAATCCACATCCAAGAATTAAGCTAACAGGAAGACAGATGGGCAGATGAGTAGATGGACAAAATGGACAACTGTTGTGGGCTCTATTGAGTTCCGATTCCATTTGATATCAGTGCAGGTGATCTAGGAATCGGGATCATAAATTGAGAATTAAGGCAACAGAAAGGCAGATGGGCAGATGAGGAGTTGGTGGGCAAAATGATTGACAGTTGTGGACCCTTTCGAGCTCCGATTTCGTATCATTTTACTGCAGACAATCTGAGAATTTTTCACTTCGATTTTAAAGGCTTCATCACTCGGATTAATCGCAGTTCTTTGTCTCTGATCCTCAATTAATCGTGGGAGGGGGTGGGAAGGGGGAGTTCTGGTCAACTGTCCCAGCAAATCTGAGCCCACAGAACTGAAACTCCATTCCCCCCTCGAAGTTTAGCTTGAAGAGCATTCGCACTTCGGTGTGGGCGCGTTGGTGGTTCCCATTTTTCGTTGGGCGCACGCCCAATTTCACAAAACATTAGGCAGAATTTATGGTTGGCCCGCAATTAAAGCCACTGACCAGAACCGCCAGTCAGCCCGCAAAAAGCCACGAGCAATGGGCGATGGGCAGTGGGCTTTGGGCTGCTCGAGCCAATTTCGTTGGTCTTTTGGCGGGCGCGCTGCTCACCTGGTCAGCGGGCAGCAAGGACCCTACACAAGCCCCAAGGACCGTCTGCGTTTGACATGTGACCTCGCCGCCCCACGCACAGCCGCCCGAACGGGCAGCTCTCCCGGGCGGCCCCCCGTGTGTGCGTGCATTGCCTTTTAATTATTGATTTCGCCATTAAAGTGATTAATATTTTTGCCGTTGCCTGCTGCTGCGGCTGGGAAGGGATAATTGCATTTCCTTGTTAGCCGGCGGCCCCCTGGACGTGCCCAAATGTTGAATGCGATTTGTTAATTGCCAAAAACATTTAAGGAATTGTGGGGAATTTTTTGGTGGGTGGAATTGAAAGGATTTCTCGGGCGAGTCGATCAAATTTCAATTACCTCTCCATCGACCGCAAATGAAGATGAATTGCCTGCCCCGCCCGCCTGGTAAGTGGGGAAAGTTTTGCGGAATTCAATGTTTGCCTGTCACTTCAGTTTTCGCGCTTTCACTTTCACCTTCGGACGGGGCGAAAGTTTCGCTTTTTCGAAGGACACCGCAAAAGTTTCTGTGGGCCAACTGTTGCCGCCGCGTGTCACTTCGACTGGACTGTCGTGGGCGTGGCGGTTGTCGTGGTTGGCAAGTCTTCCGGGTCGCCGGCAGGAAGGCTGACAGCTGCTAATCAGAGAACTGTGGAGGATGTGTGGCTCTGGCAGGACTCAACGGGACAAACTTTTTCCCCAGAACAAGTTGCGATTTCAGCGGAGTTCGCGGCCGCTGGAAGATTCTTGAAGACCAGAAGCCTCCGCCGGTCACCTGGCCAGCGGCTTAGTGTCGTCGAAGTTTCTCCGCAACTTCTGCTCGAGTGATTGAGGGAAACAAACGCCTTCCCCGGGCCTGCCTGCGATCTGTCATCCGAAAAGTAGGCAAAAATTTGCGGCACATATCGAAAATTGAATGCGGCCCGAGGCTGCAAGGCAGGTGGCAATCAACTTATCCTTTTGTGCGTCATGTGGGCTGTCATCATCGTCACCGTGACGGTGGGGAGTTCGGGGCGCATCAATCTTCTTCCATCATTGTCAGGGGTGGGTTAATGTGTCGCCTTCTCTCCCTTGCCAGGCGAAGGAAACAAGGAGACTGAAGGACAAAGAAAAAACCGCCAAAATGTAATGAAATTTCAGGGGAAAGCCGCCAAATCATTCAATTCGAATTTCATAATTCAAGGCAGCCGAAAATTGTTAATTAATTTTTCATTAACTTTCGAATCGAACTCAGCCGAGAGATCAAAGCAAGGACACTCGGACATGTGACGATAGCACCGAACTCCTGGGGCGTGGCCAAGGCCCAAAGCTAATAAGCTTAAGCTGTCAACAGAAGGACTCACCCATTCCACTTACATTTTCGGGCCTGTTTTGTGGATGCCCCGCAGCTGGGGATTTTCCGCTCTTCTTCTTTTCCCAAATGTCGTTTCATTAGATTTTCGTCTTAACTTCGTCGTCATCTTCATTTTCATCTCACCGACAGCAAAGGTGACCTGCCTGTAAGCTCAGTGATTGAAACTATCGGACGGCCAGTGAGCTTCTCTGTTTTATCGCCCCCAAAACGAAGCCGAGGTGACTGTACTTTGGGCTCTCGTTAAATGTGCTCGAGGATGGGGATGTCGTAATTCTAATGCAATAATTCACTTAGCAGTTGCCTTTCTGCATAAACAAATTGCAAAAGTTTCCATTACTTTCACTTAGCTACTTTCACCCCCGACGTCTTCAGACAAAGAAAACCGAGCGGGAAATATGAAAAGCAAAACTAAAACGAAAAATGAGAAACTTTTATTTGCGCAATTTCACCAAAACCCCCCAAAAAACACACTCATAAACTGGAGAACTGCTCAAAAATTTGTAAGCACCCGGCAGACGGACAGATGGACAGACCTCAGACTGCATTAGCCGAATGAGAACTTAATGCATTTACGGCATCCAGAAGCCCGTGAAACTGAATTTGAGTTGAGAGTTTTTTATGTATTTTCTCCTACGGCAAATCCATTAACGTCCACCCACCCGACCACCCACCCACCGGCCAGCAGGTGGTCAGCTAATTGAATTGTCTGCCCTTAAAAAAGGAATCACTGCCTATGCCGCTCCAAAGAGAAAATCGAGTTTGGTTCGCCTTGAGGAGCAAAAGAAAGCCAACGGAATTTGCCTGCCGGGGAAACTCCAACGGAGTTGAAGATTCGCTGGGGGCTTTCTTATGGGGAAGTTGGTGGTAAGAGAACTTAAGGGAAACTTGGGGAAGAAGATGAGTTTGTTATTTAGAATTTCACAAGTCGATTCCTTTGGGTATTAACGACGCTTAGAAAGACGGATCTTACTTTTCTTGAAATATTCTACCAACTTTTAAGTCCTTTCTCTTCCAAAAATTAATAACAATTCTCTCGCTTCCCAATTGTCTTCAAACCGAAGTCTCTAAACTCACCCAAGGTGAGCTTCTTTCTCAATTTAACGACCTTAGGATTCGGTGTTCTTGGTTTCTCCTGAAAGACCGCAAGTTCGTTTGGCATTTCTTTTCTTTGCTTATTGATTTTCATCCTTAAACCAAACGAGAGACAAACGTTGAGAGTAGAGCCACAAAAGAATCAAGACTTCCACATTTCCATAGCAACCAACGCACTCGAAGCTTTGCCGATTGAAGGCTTGAAGGTAGACAGAGAGTAGGGCAGATGGACATACGGACGGCCAATCATACAGGAAAGAAACGCGGACTGAAGACAAAAGAAAGCAACGCAGAAAGAAACTTTTAATATGTTCGTCTAATTTTTTTTGTTTGTTTTTTTATTTTTTGAGTGGAAAAATCTTTAATTATCAAATCAAACCAACAAAATCAAACGGGCTAACGCGCGATTTGTAAAACAACAAACCCAAAAACCAACAACAACGAAACTAACGGTAAGTGCTAGAAAATAAGACTTCAAGGATCAGGAGGCTCTGCAGATTCCCAGAGAATTTCTGAACCCCGCAAGACTTCGAAAATATTGCCCTACTGAAATTCCCTGAAATTCCCCGCGATTTCTTTAAGTTTCACCTCGCGGGCGGCAACTCAACAAACTCTCCTTCTCCGCAACTGTATTCTATTCTTTTGTGTGGCGAACTCGTCCTAGTAACCTAGAGAGGAGAATTTCATTTTAATCAAAATGACGACGATGATGGGTGAATGCAAATCGACAGACAGCCGCAAAGTCTGTTGGCGGGGGTTGGTTATTTTAGTGGGGGGGAGGGGGAGGGGATTCCCCACGGCAAAGTTGCCGGCCATTCATAATTAATTAGCCCAGAGAGGCAGGGCGGGCGGTCCTGAGATTAAATGGCATTTAAATGTGGACAGCCAGGGCATAAAAAACGGGGAGGAGCTTTTAAAAATTTGCCAGCCATCCGACGCCCAGCGTCGTGGTCCTTTGTCGAGTTTCCTTGAGGCTGCCAGTTGCCTGCTTTGTGGCCAACGCTGGGGAGTCCTGCCGGCCGCTTTGGGGCTTTTCAACGTCCAAATGTTTGATGGCCGCCGCTTCTCCCCCCGTTGCCATGGCCAGCGGTGGTTGCGGCGCTGGCCGTTGGGGTGGCTGCGGCGGTTTATGGGATACTAATTAGACCGCCACCACTGCTGTCAGCGGCAGCCACAGCCGCAGCTGGGCCTGCTCCCCCCGCCCCCTCTCGCTGGCTATCGGGCGGCTTTCGATTTGAAGTCGGGCGGCGAGGAGGAGTGGACGGCGGGGCGGTAATCGCCGGAGTGAAAGTTATGCCCGCCAACACTTAAGCCGCATTAACTGTGGATTTGTTTACATTTTTATTCCGGCCAGGATGGTGGGTTTGGGTCCTTTGGATCCTTTGTAATTTGTTATCTGCTGGCCGCCGTCGTTCTTGTGAAATTAAAAACGAGGCAGCCTCTGTGACAGCAAATCAAGCAAACGAAGGTGAAAGTGTCGCCGTAAACTGTGAAAAATGACAAGGACCCAAACGAAAGGGGGCAGAATTTCAAGGCAATTTCAAAAGCGAAGCTCATCCTTAATTTCAATCACCGCAGCAGAGGAAAGGGAAATTTATTTAGGCGCTTCTTCGGTCGTTAGCCCTCCGTCCCTCGGACAGTTTGCCTTTCTGAATCGATGAATGCGCCCTGAATGAGGCAAGAAGGAAGCGCACAAAATCACCATTCGCTATTTTTAGACAAGTTGCCGTCAAGTCGATTTTACACCTCCCCAAAGCTGTGGGGGGGATAAAATCGCTAAAGCGATTCATGAAAACGATTTCATAGACTGAGCGAATCGCCCAATAAACAACTCCGCAACTTACCGGCTAAGCGACTGAGCGAAACAGAATTCCTATTAAAAGATTCCACTAAATGTGCACAACTGAACAACTAATCAATTCGGCAACTAAGGGGCTCAACGACTAAGCGACTCAGCGATTAAGTAACCTCAAATCTGTAGGACTGAACGCCTAAGCAAATAAATGACAAGAGAACTGCTCAAGTCAACAACTAAGCAGCTGGGCGACTAAAGGATTTGGATTCGCAGGGTTAAGAACTCAACAACTCATCGATTAATCGACTCAGCGACTGAATGCCTAAGCAAACAAGCCGCTGAGAAACTGAACAACTGAACAACTAAACGATTCGGCAACTAAACAACTAAGCAACTGACTCAACGACTCAACAACTCAGCGACTTAGCGACTCAACAACTCATTGATGAAGCGACGAATGCCTAAGCAAATAAACTGCTAGGAAACTGAACAACTCAACAACTAAATAATTGGAAGACTAACCCAGCGACTCAACAACTCATCGGTTAATCGACTCAGCGACTAAGCAGCAAACTGAGCGACTCAACAACTCAGCGACTCTTTGATTGAGCTTCTCAGGGACAGTTAAATTTAACGACTAAACGACTGATCGCCTAAGCAAATAAACGACAAGAGAACTGTCCAAGTAAGCAACTGGAAAACTGAAAAAGTCAGCGTCTCCGCAACTACAAACTGCACAACTGAACGACTCGCATGCTGAACTGGTGGCCGTCTTAGTGGCCAAGTGACAATCAAACGACTCAGGTCATTAGCGAGGACCTTCTCTCGCCTCCAAACCAATCGAGTGGTCCATCAACCAACGACTCTTGCACTGCCGCAGCCACGAGACATTTGACGAGTGACTTGTGAATTGCAAAGACAGGAAAAAACATGGCTTAGTCCCTCAGCCGCTGGTCGCTTGCTTGGTCGTGGCTTCCATTGGTGCCTCCTCCCAAGAAGAGGGCGCCTCTTAGGCATTTCGTAGGCAACTCACAAAGGGTCCTTGGCAAGGCTTAAAACAGATACGGAACAAGAGAAGGAAGCCTCGTTCAGTCGCTTAAACTCCAAGTCGCTTAGTCGCTCAGTCGTCGCTCGAGTCGCGGTTGTTGCTTAAAATCGGTCGATTCCTCTTCTCAGTCACCCAAGAAACTAAGGCTCAGATGTTTGTCTTTCAATCGCTTCGTCGTTATAATCGAAACCCAGCAAGATTGGCTAATATTTCTACGATCCTTGCCAGTTGTTCCACTGGCAACGTCAGACTGCCTCCGCTTACTTGCTCCAAAGAGCCGTCTATCCTTTCAAGAAGAAAGCCTTTCGTGGGTTCCTAAAGCAGCTTCTGTTGGCGTCTGCTTTGAAATTGAGACTGCCTCGCTGAGCCTCCACAGAAAGTAACGGGAGATTCGATAAATTTAAGCCCCACAGTTTTGTGGCATTCGCCAAACCGATGGGATGTATTTGAATTTTGATTTGTCGGTTCGCTCGGTTGTGTGGCTGCTAATTGCGTGTGTGTGAAATGGACTCCATCATTTAGAGGACTCAATCAATCGAAAGACAAGCAAGGGGGCGGGGGGTTGGGGTGGTGCTCGGGGGCAACTCATATATCATTCAATTTTGGATTCATCGAACCGTCAAACTCGCATTGGTAATTAAATTTTCAAAGGTTCCACGAACTGAGCCGTCAACAGGGACACCCCAACCTGTCAAATGAAGCAACCCCCCACACACACACCCCATACACACACACACACACACACACACAGCACTCCATTAATATGCTTTTCTTATACGTTTTGCTGGGCTAGCTGCGTCGGTTGGGCTCACAGATTTTCCGCTTTAATTGTGGCTGTTGCCGTCGTCGTTGCTGCTGTTGTTGTTGGCGTTGTTGCTGCTGCTGTTGGCATTGTTGTCGTTGTGTTGTTAGGGGCGATGGCGGCTGCCGTTGGGCTTGTTAGCGCCATTTTGATGTTGACAGGCCAGCGGACCGTGCCGTGCCCACGGGACGCCTTCATTGTCAGTGCGCCTGAAATTTTTGATGCCCGACTGCCCAACTGGCCGACTGTTCGGTTGCTCGTGGTAATCGTGGGTAACGCACAGCCAAGCGAATTAATTGCTTCGTTAGCCAAACACTGAAATCGATCAGGCAACCAACAAAACTTCAACTCAAACTCCCTTTCCTCAGCGTTCGTGTTTCGGTTTTTTAATTTGTCATTTAGGTAAAATTTCATTGAATTTTTTATGAATTTGCGGCCCCTTGGCGTCTTCGCTTTATTGATTGCCCGGCAGCAGCTTTGGTCCTTTGACATGTTTACCATTAACCGCAACAAGCGGTCCATAATTTTATTACACCACCAAAGTGGTCGAGGCCGCCCCACAACTCCTGTTCCTGGCAGTTGGCCAACTCTATGCGGTCTTCCATTAGCCAACAATTTCGGCCAACGCTGAAGGCAGTCGGGCGGGGCTGAGGGACTCGCGAAAAGTGCAAATGACCAAGTTAATAAACTGGAAAATGAGAGCATCGTTGTCACTGCCCCGCAAACACAACGACAACCACGCCAGCCCGGCCAGCGCCGCCAGGACGTGTCGTCCGTTGTGTGTACCTGTTGCCTTGGTTAAGTGGGTGGGGTGGGCGGCAGGAGAATCAAAATTAAACGAGCAGCGGCCACGCTCATTTCGTTTTAAGGGCTGCCCAGGAAAATGGCCCGCAACAGGTTGGGGGGTTGGCTTTTCTTTTAATTGAAACCACTGAAAATTTCATTGGCTTCGAATCAAAGTGACCTCGAGGTCCTTGCTTCCCGAGGGCATCGTTAAAATCACTCAAATTTCCTTGTCGTTAAAAAATTTTAATTAATTTTCTTTTAAATTTTTAACCACCCCCCACGCCCAGCCGATTTTATGACTACCCTTTTGCCTGCCCCTAAAAAGCCAGCGCATTTCGTTCGCTTCGATTTTCAAGTAGCACAAAATTAAAGCTGACACTGGAAAGGGCGACTGAAGTGGCCAATCCGCCCCGTTTAGTGGGCGGGGCAACAGTTTGTTCGTTGGCTTGCCATAAAATTTGATGCTCGGAAATAATACGAGCCGTTCAACCTGACCAGGTCGAATTGCCGTTGTTGTCGGCGGCCCAGCTGCCTCCTGCCCTCGGCTCGGCGATAATGGCCGTTCTCGTTATTAAAAACTGCCGACCAAACAGAATGAGAAACATCAACGCACAGATAAAACCCCGAAGGCCTTTCCCAGCTCTCACATTCCACACCAAATCGGGCATACCCTTTACCTTTGACGATTGAAACGCGAAAACGAATGAAAAACCCAAGGATTTGTGGATTTACTAGAGGAGCAGAATTCCTCCAACGTAAACCTTTGATTAGTTTCAAGCTGAACAAAGTGTGTTAATCTGTAGGCCGAAGTTACCCCTTCCAAAGTTACCCCTTTGACTTTCAAGCCCCAAGCGAAGCTCCGAATAAAAAAACTCCAAGATCCCTAGACTTACTAGAAATGTCTCGACCGAGCAAGTGTGCTAATCTAGAGGCCGAAGTTAGCCCTTCTAAAGTTACCCCTTCGAGGTGCAAGCCTCTAACGAAGATCTGGATGAAAAAAACCAAGGATCCGTGAACTTACTAAAAGACTCTCGTCCCTCCAGCATAAACCTTTGGATTAATTACAAGTTATACAAGGTGTGCTAATCTGTAGGCCGAGGTTACCCCTTCCAAAGTTACCCCTTCGAGTTTGGAGCCTCCAGCGAACCTTCGCAGGCAAAATACGGAGAGAGAATCAATTTGCTGACCAATAATCGAGACCTAAAAGCTTCTTTATCTAAGATCCTCTAAGTGTACGACCAAGAAGGGTATTCGACAGTCTAATTGGCAAACTCTGTGACCCCCAACCGCTTTACTTTTCTGCTCCTTTAACCGCTTAATTCGGTCCTACTAGCCTTCTGGCTTTTTTTGCTAAGCTCCGTCGTTGCCTGGCAAAGGGCCCTGCAGGTTTCATATGGGAAAGGGTATTTGGCCTGTGGACAGTTGGACAGACGGCTGGGGAATATTAACCCATCCTTGGGGCCGCAGCTGTAATAATGACAGCAACTGCAGCAACAACGGCAGCCTGAAGTAATAACAACGTCCTGCAGTTGGCGAGCGTGTGTGTGTGTGTTTGCCTGGAGGATTTCCATGGCGGTTTAAGCAGTTCGATTCGGTTTCTGCCTGACTCGTTTGGCCATCATTTCCGGCGCTTTTCCGGCCACCGCCACTCGCATGATTCATTAATTTTCACGCTTTACATGCGATGATTGCAGTGTAGCTCGCTGGCCGGGCGACATTGCAATGTTCGCTTTATAAATTTTAATTTAATCTATAAATTGCCAATCGCCAGGCGCGCTCCTTCGTGCACACATCCGCGAGGTTATCCGATATGTGGCTCTTTTAAATTAACGCCAATTAAAAAACCAAAACTCATCAGCTCAGCTGGTCGAGTCGCGTTCGCCCGAGCGGAAGAAATTAAACGCTTCGAGGGGAATTTGCGGGCTGCTTACAAACAGGCGGGCAGCATCAGCGAATGCGAATTGCACGAAATGCACACAAGCTGGTCATCAATCGCAGCAGCCGCCGGCCCTTGGCGCTGGGAATCCGGCCGGTCGACGGCAGCTGCACAAAAATTGTGGCCTACTTTTCCGGGCGGCCCGCCGGCGGGGCTTTTACCGTGGACAATTGAGGGGCGCCCCAGTCGCTCTGAATCCACAAATTAAACGTCTTTTATTCGAACAAAAAGACCCCGACGAGGCCAAACGCAGACGCCCTCAAGTGGCTGGCTGGCTTTTTACTTTCTCTGTTGTTTCCGAGGAGCGCGTGCCTCGTGGAGCTTCCCAGGTTTTTAGTTCCTCTTTGTGCTTTTTGCGGAGGCCATGCAAATTCACCGATGACCAGCCGAAGCATCCGCGCCATTCAAAGTGCCAAATGCCCAGCTGGTCTGCCCGCCCGGGTCGTCGAGTTCCATCCTCCTTGCCTTTTTTTCGAGTGGCCGGGGCCGTGCAAGTGCCTTGTAATCGCCACAGACAGCGCCAGGACAGGCAATGCGAATGCAATTGAATGGCAATGACGACGCCCGCGCTGCCAACTCTCGTCAGCTGCAATTGCGCCACCAGCGCCACGGAGGCGACAATTACGGTGAACGCCGTGTGTCTGCCAGTTGGCAACAAGGAGGCAGGCACAGGCGGTGGCAGGACTGTCCGCAGCGCGTTGCCAGGCGAATTGCCAACAACATTAAAAGTTTTATGCTCAAGTTTTACGAGTTTTCAAATTGTCGACTGTAAATGCCACCGTCAGGATCAACATTTACCCCGCCCTCGTCCTCATCCTCGTCCACGTTCCGCTGACCGTTAAAAGTTAAAGCTGCCGTCGGCTTAAAGCTCTAACGCCTTCCGGCAGCTAAAATGTTGCCTGGGACAGGGGCTGCCATTAAATCGGTGGGTCCTTAATTGCTACTCTGTCCTCGCTGGCGCAACATTGTGGCTGCCACGTCACCTGAAACTGAAGATGCTCGTTGTGCCTGAAATTGAAACCGAAATCGACCAGCTGCGCCCCCGCCTCGCGCAAGTTGAGTGACAGGCTCATCAGGGGCCGGCTAAGTTCTCATTATAATTACACATATATTCCTTTTAATTATCATAATGATAAGCAGGACGAGGAGGCGGGCGGTAACATCTTTAATATTTGATCGAGGGTCTTTTTGGCTTTGATCTCGGGCCAAATTGAATTGCATTTGAGTTAATTAGACGCGGCCCGGCGGCACCGCAAATCAAGTTCAAATAACTCCAAGGCATCCACCACCCCTCGCAGGACCCACTAAATAATTAGAATATGGCAAGGAAAACAAACAGAAATAATAACACAGCCCTCAAGACCTCGAGTGACCCGGCGGGGACGGGACGGGACAGGACGGACGGGCGGGCAAAATAAACGAATAAAATTTATGCAAATTTAATAGGCCAAAGCGTCGTTTCCATAAACGGGCCGGCGCCACAGACCCGCGCGACCTTTGACCCAAGGAATCGGAGCCTCAGCGAAGGCGCAAAAAAAGGATGCTCATTGAAAAGCAATTAGGCCTTTCCAAGTGGTGGACTCACCTGTTGAGCGAAAGCGGCGTGCGATTTCACCAGCTGCTCAATTGCTCAACTGTGTGCGCAAGTGTCCAGCTGTCCAACTGTCTTTCTAACTGGGCGTGTCTTTTTTTGCCGCCTCTACAACTGCCCAGCTGTTCATCTCTTCTTCAGTCCGATGGCTTGGTCTTCTGGGTCCACTCGTCCTGCCATCGGTCGGCCTATCCATCTGTCCAACTGCCCAACGGCCCATCTGTCCAACTGCCCATCAGTCCATATCCAACTGCCCAGCTGTCCATCTCTCTTCATCTGTGCGATGACTTGGTCTTCTGTGGCCATTCATCCTGCCCATCCATCTGTCCAACTGCCCAACGCAGCCTCCCTGCTTCCCCCTCCCCCCTTCGCGACGGGGACGTCTTGTTTATTTATGTGTACTTTTATTTGTATACACGACTGCTTTCTGCATATTAAATACACAGATGTCCTGCCCCCGCCTCCCTCCTTAGTTGACGGCTCTCTCTCTCTTTATGCGTATTTCCGCAGGGGTCGCCCGGCGTGGGGCACGGCCGAAGGTGGCTTTAATTTGTGTACTTCTCGTTTACATATTTCTTACGTTTGAAGAACAAAAACAGAATTCGACAGCGACGGCGACGGCGACGGCGACGGTGACGCCAGAAAGATGAGAGAAAGATTCGCCTGGCAGGCGACGCGGCCATTTTGTATGTTTATTTTCGGTACAGTTGCCACAAGTTGCTAATAAACCCATCATGGCAATGTAATAACGTAATTCGAGTGCCACTTACGTGAGTACATGCGTTTTTATCCTAGCCCTGCCGACGTTTTAAGAGGCTTTTGGGTTTTATGGTTTCCAGGGAATTCTTGTTTTCCCTTCCTGTTTGTCGGTGGCGGCCAGTGGCCCTCCCCCCGAAACAGAACACACGACTGGCAGGCAGGCAGTTCAACTCGTAAATTTCAATTTATTTGTAACAGTCCTTATACCAAATGATTTAGATATACATTTTCATATCCTTACACGATTTCTGGCGGTTCGAAGATTGTCAACTTGGGAATTTTGGTCGCCCTAAAAGCCAAACGATCGGAAAGCCTCCTTCACAAAAGCCCTGTCAGCCGGGCAAACGCCGCCCTCAGGCCCATGCGTATGCTCCGCTGATTAACCGTCACCACCGAGGCAACCGACATTCCCAAAATCGTAAAAACATTCCGCATGCGCCGGAACCACGACAAGTCCTGGACGTTATTGTCGAGCTGCCGGCGATCCCGATGACTAGTCGAGGGTCGTCGCCGCTGCAGTTCGGCAATCGTTGTCCCGTAAAACACGAGGTACCTCACGCGCATGCAGTCCGAGTGAAACACATTGTAGCCCTGGTCCGGCACGATCTCCACCTGGGCGCTGCTGGGCAGGACCTCACACACAGCCACGCAGCGCAGCAGCGAGCCGCACAGCGACTGCCCCCAGCCTGCGCAGATCTGGGAGCGGCGGCAGGCGGCATCGAGGCTGTTCAGCAGCAGAATCTTGGGTGGCTCAGGGTCAAAGTCCTCCCGCATTGTAGGCCACAAGGACGAGCTCATCAAGGCATAGATCTGGTCCAGCTGCCCGCCGTAGAAGCCCCAGCTCACGGGCTCCAGGTTCTGGGCCACTCTGCTCTGGAACTTCTTCTCCAGCAGGCAGTCCGCGGGCGGGTCCACGCGGAACACCAGCGTCGGCTTGAGGCGCGGTCGCTGCCGCAGTAGACGCCAAACGAGGCTCTCCTCCTCGCGCTGCACCTGGCGCAAAGTGGGAGTCCTGCTGTCGCTCACCAGCCAGTACATCAGGGTGATGTGCTCGGGCGGCACGCAGCTCACGTGGCCGGCCTGCAGCTGCCGCCGGAACACCGGCATCGAGGGCATCGTGGCCACCACCACAGTCAAAGCGTCGATGTTGTCCCCGTTGGGCGTGAGGTAGCCCGGCGGATACGGCTTCACCACATACCGGTAGCGGTAACTCATGACAGCCGTCACAAACAGCATCCACTTGCCGTCAATGCCGAGTAAATTGGTCTGCAGGTTGTCGCGCAGATAGTCGATGGCCATCAGATGCCACATGGTGATGGGTGGCTTGATCACGGTCCTGGTGATCGATGGCGGCAAAAACTGGCGGGGACTGTTGGACGAAGTGGATGCTGTCAAAAGACCGGTCTGCTGGGAGGTGGTGGTGGAGGTCACGGTTGAGGTTGAGGTTGTGGTTTGGTTGGGGGAGATCTGGAGGTCGGTGGACTCGACTTGGGATCCTCGCAGCTCTTGCACGAGATGGCGATTGAATTGATCTTGCTGGGAGATGGGGGAATTGGTGGGTTGCAGCTGGTTGGTTTGGCTGGAGGACTCGTCTTCGCTGTCGAGTTCCCAGAAGGACAGAGGCATGTCGTTGATTGACTGGGCCATTGCGGGATGGCTCGGAATTTGTTGGGGAAGTCGGACAAAAAATATTCTAAATACGCTCACGATTGTTCTCGATCCTTGTTTTGTTTCGTAATATTTATAAGTATTTTAAAGTTCACGACTGTCTATCGAAAATGTTTTCAAGCCGAAAGCTCTATGAGAAGTGACTTCCAAATCACACAACTACCAAAGCAAGGAAAGATCCTTTTCCGCCAAGCCTACTGATCGACTCAATAGTGTAAACTGGGCCCTGAAGTGTTCGGCATTTAATGTCCTTGCTAAAATCAAAGACAACAGCGCACAGCAAATGAAGTTGGTTCTTAATCAGCTTGCTAATCATTTGACTAAGTTGCTGAATTTATTTAGTGCCGACGAATGAATTCCTTTCTTTTGATTTGATTTAAGGCCTTCATGAATTGGCCACAGCTTCCAGGACATCAGCAGCCACATTAGTTCGCTGTAAAAATATAGGATCAACTGGAAGCTTAATATTAAATTAAACTCTTCAATTTCTTACCCTCTTACCCTCAATTTCATTTTCCTCTGGCGCTCCACAGCCAGCGACAGGTGGCGGAATTTATTGCCTACTTTTGGGTGCTGCACCTAAAGCCGCGCAAAGAGTATGAGCAGAAAAAGTGAAGCCATTTCCTACCCCTTCGTGTGATATCCTTTGGGCTATCACTTAACCAATTCCCTATAAAAAATCTTTATAAAATTAAATTGTTTTCTTAGCTTTGATATTTTTGTAATTCAGTTATTTGTAGGCGTTGTCTTTGGGGCTCAGATTGCATAAATAAAAACTAAGAATTAAATATTTAAAGGCTTTACGTTTTGGGTTGGCAATTTCGTTTGGCGTTTTTATATTTTTTGGCATTTTAATATTCCGGCTTTTTATTTCCAAGGAAATGGGCTCAAGCCCGCCAGTCAATTGGGCTTTGGCTGCGAATATTAAATCCCTGCCATGACGGAAGCTGAAACAAAAAAACACAGCGACTTCTTTTTAATCCAATGCCTGTGGGAGGCTCCGACGGATTCAATAAGCATAGAGAAATGAACCAACCGTTTTGGTCTCTGCTTAATTTTGGTCCTTTCGCCGACTGCGGCAAACTTAACTCTCAATTGACTTGTTGCCTATTCGCGTCGGCTGCTCAATTAGGAAAGTTTCGGCCCCGGGAAGTTAATAGCGTTTATCGCTTCTCATAAAACACAATCCACATACAATTTATTCGCCTGATGTGTGCTGCCCGGCCGGCGACACAGGACGAAGCACGCCCGGCAAAAGTTTAACCTTTTCTACAAAACCCCCTGCGTCCCTTTGGGGGGCACTGGAAGTTTGTACATTTCCGGTTTCTGTTACAATCTTTGGCATCCTTCGGAGCGTGCAATGTTGGCAGGCCGCCGCCGCCGGTCCTGGGCCATTCGAACAGTCAAAGCTGATTTATTTTTAAACGCATTACACAAATTGGAAGACGACGCCTCCGTGGCTGTCTGTCGGGCAAATTCTCTTAAGTACTTTGGGGTTGTTTGGCCGCCGTCGTTGTCCTTGCCGTTGCCCTAAGTAGTTTTCTATTTTTAGCCAGGAATTTACATTCCCAGCATTCCTGCCCAAGCGCCCAATTATGTTTAATTTACTGTCCTTTCCCGAAGTTATTACAGCGTCCATCATATTTTGTTTTCTTATTTTAATATTGGGAAAACATAAAGACAAACTGCCCACGGGAATGCCACACGACACCGGCCGAGGTTTTCCCAGCAGGGAGGCTGACTTGGGGGGAAGCTGAAGAGCTTTGGGCTCTCCGGTTTCAAGAGTCGGTAGGTAAAAGGACCCCAGGCATTTTAGAGACCAAAGACGAGCGGCTTTTGAAATTTGAATAGAGAAATCCGATCCTTCGCAGGGGTAAAAATCCAGCATACCTTAAATTCTTAGAGGGTAAAAAACACCGAAGCCTTCCTCGATCGCCTGTTGGCGTATGCGAGTCCCTAATTGACGGACTTTGGGAGGAAAAAGTTTCTTCAAAGCCGTTTAAAAGGTTGAGGGAATTTCGCAAAACTTTCGCCTTTAATTAGAAGCGAATCCTCGGACAGGGCGTATTTGTGCTCGGGCACTTCAAAGCGATTTGCCTGTCACTTTCGCTCGAAGAAAGTTTGCCTTCCCAGAGAGGATCCTTCCACCATTGACGGGGCATAAATTATTTTCACCCACTACGCCTCTTGGCCGTTTATTGCAACGGACTTTGTTGAGAGTGCCAATTATGCAGGACGAAGGCGGGCAATCCGCCCTCCTCCTCCTGCTCAAACAGCTCGTAATGAAAACGGTTATGGGTAAAAGTAACCGGGCAAAATGGACGTTGACGGGCCGACCGACACCGGCAAACAGGAGCAACACAACAAAAAAAAAAAAACCCACCAAGAACATCAAAGAGGCGAGTCAAGTCGACTTTGAATGATGGACAGGCCGACAGGCAGACCGACTGGCCCATATGAGGAGTCCCAACCACCCAGCAGATCCTGTCCGCCGCCCGGTCGCCCAGCTGGTTGTTTGTGGAGTCAACAGCAGATTTTCAATTAGGATTTTGTCAGTCAGAATTGCCGTCGTCTCGAATCTTGTGTCAATGCTCAGTTTAATTAATACAACAAATCAGAGGAGCCCCTCCGCTGTCAATAAGGAGTTTAATAATTCCGTGTAATTGAGAAAAAGACCAACAAAGATTTTGGGAAATTTAATTGGTTTGCTCGGCTCGGAGTTTGTTGGGCGGATTTGAAAATCCGGCAGGCAAACAATTTCCAATTTTAATTGCCGGCCTGTGTGACATCAGCGGCCAAACTATCAAATTGGTAAACATTTGAATTTATTTGGACAACAAACAGGAATCAGAAAAACGCCAAAGCGAAAAGTGCAAATTGATTTACGCTCCCCCCCAGAAAATTGAATACTCTTTGGCGAACCCTCCTCCGCCGAATTGAATGGGCGGCGTGTTTGGTATTTTTTTGTGGCCCGCTGGCGTTGTTTGTGGCAAGTGAAAAGTAATTTTCCATATGTTTTTATATGCTAAACACAAAAACACAGCGAGCGGAAGAGCCCACAAGCGGCGCCCCTGCTGCCCGCCCCAAATGAGATGAGCCGAAGCTCAGTTGCCGCCCTCTGGCTCATTCTCATTTACATAACAAGTAAATAATCACACACACACACCCGCACACACACACACACACGGGATGGATCTGAGGCACATAAATCATTTCATCAGCCAGGAGGCTGAAGCGCCCAGCAATTTGGCGGCTCGTCACGCCCACGCCCAACCGCCCGTCGGTCGGCTCATATCTCCTGTCGTCCTGTCCGGGGCTCGGCTGGTGGTGGATATTTCCCTCCAACTCAAATAATACAAATCTGTCAGGAAGCAGAGAGAAACCCTCGCCTGGTTTTGTTGTCTGCCCCCGTCCCCCGTCCGCCGTGCTGTGGGCCATGTTTGTTTTAGCCTTTTCCTGTTGCTCTGAGGTGGCCGAAAATTCGCATGCAGATGGTGAGACGATAATGTAATTGTGCTCGGGGTCCTCCGTACATCCGTACATCGGTATGTATGGTAAACCCTTTTCGGGTGACTGGGCACGTTTAGGGGAGTCAACCTGCAACCCACCAGAAACCAAAGCAGCCTCATAATCCCTGCCCCCGGGCCAGACAATCGACATGACGCAGAATCCATCGAAATTGGCTTCTCGTCCTGATTGTTTTACGGCGGCTTAGGATGCTCCCTCCCCCCAAAATCGATTGAATAACGGAAAACTCGAGCATTTATTAAACGCACGGCTGGCTACAGATCCACAGGCTCCGGCAGATCGGAGGTGTCCTCGTTATTGAACTTGTTCATGTACTTGGACAGCGCGCGATTGTAGTCGCCCTCGGTGAAGGGAATCTTCATGATGCATTCGCCGCTGCTGTCGCACACGAAGAGCTGATTCTGCTGGCAATCGGGCGGGCATATTTCGCCCTCCTTGGGCAGGCGGTTGCCGTCGGCGATCGAGGCTCGCACTTCCTCGATGTTGTTGCGGGTCACTGAGAAGGTCAACTGGACGCAGGCGACGACGTGTTTATCCGCCTCCTTCTGTGACTTTTTTTGTGCTTCAGCCTGACAAGACCCGAAAACGAGTGAGTCAGGGAGAGTGGGAGGGGCAGAGAATCTACTCACCATGTTTATAATTTGAATTAAGCGGAAAACTAACAATTTATAAGGCAAAACGAGCCAGGAATTCTACTCGGGTTTTGGGGTGTTCAAATCTTTCCAATCGAATAAAGGAATTTTTCCAAGCCTACCAGGAAACGGGAATTCAAAGAAAGTTGATTTGATAGACAGACATCAATTCAGGGGCCTAAGATTTCAAGGGAATATCGCCCGACAGAAGTTGGTCTCTTTGAGAAATCCCGTGAAATTTTTTCGGAGTCCCAAATCGGTTTATAATTTCAGCTTAACTAAACCTCCCCACATTCCAGTCGGAATCGATGGTCTCTAGGTCCCCACAAACATTTTAATTGAAACCTTTCCGAAAGTCTAAAGCTGCCTTGTGAATTTCTAGATCCACTCCGAAAAAGTCTAGGGTAATACCTAAGAATTGAAGGTATTTTAAATCTGATTTGGACTTCAGAAATATAACTTACGACGTTGAGGCCTTAAACAACTAAAAAGACTCCTAAAAAGCCACTTGGTTCGGCAGGACCAACCTCCTGACCAACTCCGAAAAAAATAACTCCCAAGACGAATTAAATTTATTCCTGGTTATTTGATTAGACGGAGTGGAGTGCACCTCGAAATTCCTAAAGGCCTCTCATGGCACTCCTAATTGAGTCCGAAAGATTAAAAATGCCTTTGTTGCCTTTTGATTTGCTCAATGGGCCGCAGGGGACTTCAATCGGAAAAAGCTTAGTTGCCATCAAATCAAGACAGCAGATTTCTTACCCTCTCTCCCCCCCCCCCCCCCCCAACACTCCGAATGAAACGAAGTCCATGACTTTGAAGTGTTAAATTCCTTGAGTGACAGTCGAGGTCGGCGGTGGACAACAAAGGATTTCAATATTGTTGGCAATATAAAGCAATGCGCGCGGTCGATCGGGGATGATGATGGCAATGATGATGTCAAAATCGATTGGCAATTCGATTTAAATTTCCTCCGACAGTTTCGCCTTGTCACGTAACCACAACAACATCAGCCTCGGCATCAACATCAAAACGATGACTGGCGGCCGTCCCACCGTCCTCCCCTTTTTGCTTTGGGAAAATTCAGGGAATTTGGTTTACAAACTTTAACTTTGGCCAGGCAGTGGGGGTGGTTGGTTTATGGGATGTAAAGTTTTATATTTTTAGCCGCATCATGCGGCTCGTCGACCCAATGAAATGAGAAAAAAATACAGAAAGTCCCTTTGGCATAATGAGAAAGGAGGCCCGAACCGATGGCGGTCATAAATACGCGCACCTCAAATCTGATGAGGCCTGAAATTTATGCACGCAAATGATTTGAATGACAGATGCGCACTATTAACGCAGGACCTTTGCCATAAATTCCAGCAGAGTCCTGGAAAAGGCATTTCAATAATGAAACAAATGATCAGCCAGCAAGAAAAAATTCTCAACCCAAAGCAACGCCCACAAATCACAGCCAGTCGGCCTCATTCTGTATCTCTGGCTGTGTATGGGTGTGTGTGTGTGTGTGTGTGTGTGTGCGTGCTCAGTGAGCCATTTTATGTTAACAACTGTGTTGCCCAAGGCTTTTTTCATCAGCATTCAATGATGTTGCCTTCGCCGTTGCTTCCGTCGTTGCCGACGCGGCCGACGCTGCCGTGTTTGCCATCATTATGATGATCATTAACAACTCGTCAGTTTGATAATAATGAGGATGATTACCTTCAAGTGGGCCATATGTTGGGTCCACCTGGCCTGGCGGAAATCAAGCGGCGCTCGAGAGTCGCAAATCAGTTTTTTATTTACCATAAAAAGCGAGACGAGCCCCGAAAAATCGACAAGGAAGTTCGGAGTTTTCCCAGCCGTAGGCGTGGCTGGGTGGGGGCGGCAACAAGAAATGTGTAAACTTTATGATCCATAAAACAGGTAAAGAGAACAACGCATAGGCACGCGACTGCCAGCCAATCCAGGAGCAGGAGCAGGAGCCTTGGGTGGGCTGTGCGTGCTTTTGGCCCTTTGAAATTTCCTCTTTAAAAAGTTGTTTGATTGCAAATATGGAATTTTTTGCGGGGGTCCTTTCTCTGGCATGTAACCATATTTTTTTCCTGTTGGCTTGCTACTTTTTGCCCTTTTGTCAAGCGGAGTGGAATTTGTTTCCTCGAGGGGTGCGGCGCCCTTTGTCAAACAGAATTATGAATGGCCGCCGATCAGGCCAACTATGCATATCGATGGATCGGGGGTGGGGGGGGACTCGGGTTCGGTTTCGGGTTCGACAAGAATATAACTTGGGTTGCGTTTACTTAGTGAATTGAAATTTTGTTGGCCCAGCAAACTGTGCGAATTTATTGGCGCAAAAAGAAAGCGCTGAGAAAATATTGACTCCCCAAAAAATTTATAAGCCGCTGAAGATTGGAAAATAATCCGGGTTACATTTTTAACAGAATTCGTCAAGGGCTTCGAATACATTTTTGGAAGAAAAGAAATCAAGAGTCTTTAGATTTTAAACCAAAAAAACCACTCCACAAAATATGCCAGTACGAGAAACTTAGACTTCTTTGGAAAGGAAACCAAAGAAAAAGACTCCGAAATCTAGAGTTTTTTTAAGAAGACTGGGAAAGAAGATTTGAAGGCTTGATTACTGAGATTGAAGCAAGATTTAGAGACCTCATAACTGGGATTAATTATACTCCGAGTTCCTTTTTGAGTTCTCCCAGCTCCGAACCCAAAAACCTCTACTCCCAAATTAGCAGTGTCCCTGGAGGTTTTTCGTGAGGCATCCTGAGTTTCGTGCCCTAATTAGTTTTCCATTTAAAAACTAAAGCCAAGCGAATTTCAGCCCCTCGCTTGGCATTAACCGGCCGGTCCCATAAAAAGAGAATTAACTTTTCTGCCTCTGTTCCGGTCGCTTTGTCATCTCGCCGGGCAAACAGATTCGCCCGCAGGTGCTCTTTTATTGGCTTTTATGAAAAACGGTAGGCCATTGTGAGTTCCCCCCACCCCCTAAAAATACTCGTAAAACGAGGCTACCTGAGGGAACCGCCCCCGACTGACAGTTTTGTATATTTTTTATTTACTTTTCCGCATTGTTTTTTGTGTGTCTTCAACTCGCATTTGTTTGCTGTTGTCGCTGAGGGCCAGCAATATTTTCCGGCTCGTAAAAGGTTTCTCGTTTTTAAAACAATATAAAAAAACAACCCTCCCTCCGTCACCCCGTTCCAGTCATCCTACTGCCCCATGTGGGGCTTGGCTTATCGCTGATTAATTAAAAGTTAAGAGTTTCCAAGCCACAAAAAAAAAACCGAGAGGATGCTGAGTGCGTGATTATGAAGTTGACCGGCTCTCGTTTGTCCGGAGTCATTCGGAGTCAAACTACAGGCCGTCCGTCCTGGCAGCCCGACAGGCATGGCAGCGGTAATTAATTTAATTTTAGACTTGTTGCCAAACAAACGAGCAAACGATGCGGTCTGTTGGGCCCCCCGAAAATCCGTCAAGGACTCTGCTCTCCTGGCCGTTTGACCGGCCACAAAACTCAAACTAATTGCCTGATAAGCAAGCATAAAACCGAAACAACCTGGATCCCCTCACGGCAGCATCAAATATGCATATCTATTTTTACAGGCATTCCCAGCGATTCTTTAAGCGGAAAGTGGGGAGAAGGCGCCTCTCAAGGCGCCGGCGGTGGTGGCGGTGCCGGTGGCCTTCTCATTGAAAAGATGCTGCCGCGTGCCACATGCAAAGGAAATTAGATTTCCCCAGCAACAATGGCACTCAACACACACACACACACACGCGCGGCACACGCAAGCCGTTGAAGGCCCTTAAGGAGCCACGCGAAGCGGACAGCCAGCGAGTTGGTCGGTTAGCTGGCCGGTCAAGCGCGTTGCCAGTTTGTCAGTCGCCAACTCGATTTGCATAAAGGCAACAACACTCAGGCACATCCAGCCACCCAGTCGGCATTTTAAGTGAGAGGATTTGAGCCGAGAAAGGACATTTTTAGAGTTAAGAGCAGGCCAAGAATTCCAAGACTCTCAATAGAGAGAAACCATTCCTGAGACTTGTACACCTGCCGGGGTCAGACAATCTTTAGTCTTTTAAGGATGTCTGACGTCCACTTAAGCCACTCTTCTCGAGAGTAAAAGGACCTAAAACCTTGTCTATGAAACTTTCTTAGGGTTTTACGAAGACTTCAAGCTTGAAACACTCAGAAGTGCCCAAGTGTCCAACTGACCGAGTGTTCAAAGAGGCGGGGTCAGACAATCTTAAATCCTTAAAGGATGTCTGAACTCTACTTAAAAGCCACTCGAGAGTAAAAAGAAATTCTCTTCGGGCCACACGCTGACTTTTAGCTTGAAACACTCACAACTGTCCAACTGCCCGAGTGTTCAGAGAGACTTAAACACCCGCCGGGGTCAGACAATCTTTAATCCTTTACTTAAAAGCTTCTCGGGAGTAAAAGGACTTAAAACTCTTGTCTATAAAACTCTCTTCAAGCAATAGGAAGACTTTAAGCTTGAAAGACTCACAACTGTCCAAGTGTCCAACTACCCTGAGCTCCACTTAAGCCTTTTCTCTCGTGAGCAGAAGGACTCCAAACCTTGTCTATGAAATTCTCTTTGGGTTTTACGCTGACTTTCAGCTTGAAACACTGACAACTGCCCAACTGTGCGAATGGCCAACTGCCCAACAAGGCAAACACGCATTGCCCAATCAACCAGAACATTTCCAGCCATCGCCTTGCGGTGAAAGTGTCGCCGACAGCCGGCCAACTATCGCTGCCGTTGGGGGGGAAATTTGTTTGCTGGTCGAATGGCCGATAAACGCCGACTTTCGCTTTTGCTGCTGACAACTGTCGGTCTGTCGGTTGCCTGCCATTGGCCCTGCTTTCTTTTTTTAATCACATTCGCTTGATGTTGGCATTGTGCTGATGGCCGGCCGGTCGGTTGGTTGGTTGGTCGGAGTGACTGGCAGTCGCTTTGTCAGCGGAAATTATTTTGCTGTCAGCAGTTGGCGCCTTTTTAAGCGGCCAGCAACGCATGTCCGCCGGTCTGCATTCAAGGCAGCTAAGCTCTTGGACTCGGAAACCCGACTGGACTTGGCTTTTGTGCTCAGCGTTTACCTGGCAGGTGGCAAAGCTTCGCAGCTTCCAATGTTGCCAAACGAACTTTGCATTTTTTATGTCCATCGCCCCACACACGCGTGCCTGATGTAAAGTCATAAATCTAAAAGGATAAAAGCCGAGGCATCGATAGTGCCTTTCAGATGTCAACCCAAGAGCCAGGGATTTTCGCCCGCCAAAGAGGAGAAGGCAAAATGCGCTTAGTTGATTTATATGGGCGGCAGGATGACTCAGGACCACCCAGGCTAGGTCAACGGCGCTTTAATTATTTATTTATTCAAATGGCCCCCAAAAACAGCCCCCGGCAGCTGTCTGCCCCAGCCAAGCGAACCTTTTGATGGTCCCCGTTTACGCGGCTATTAAAGTCCACAAAAGCGAGTGGACCCGAACGCCAGAAGTTAACCAAAAAGCCGCAACAAAATCCCGGCCAGGATTCGCCCACCAGCGCCATGCCAACGGTCGTGTGCTCTTTTCTGATGGCTGCGCAGAAATATAGGCAATGGAAAATTTAAGCTCGCTGGTGTTTTTTTGCCAACTACTAATTCCCCAGAATGTCCTCGAAAAGTGCTGGGCAAAGTATTCGAAGCGCCGCAGGACTTGACAAAGAGCCGCTCTTATTGCATCAACTATTTTTGTGCTCGAGCGAAAAAAGGAAAACGAAAAAGACGAGAAAACTTTTCAAAGTTCACATCTTCAAACAGCAGACAAATCCTCGACACAGGCGCCTCCCGATGCCGCACGGCTCCTTCAACTGCGGCAAATTGAGTAAACGCCGAGAGCACCAACAAAGGCCCAAACGGCAGGACGAAAAAAAAAAAATTGAAAGTGGCACGCGCAAATTACTTAATCCGACTTAAGAAGCATTTTCTTGTGACAGACGAAGGGACACCCAACCGTCCATTACAAAGGAGTAGCTGGCAGGATTGGCAGGTGGAAGAGCCGGGCACGTACACCCGACGCCGCTGCCTCGGCCGCCCTTTGATCTAATTTATAAACATTTTCAGGTATTTCAACTTTGAATGCCAAGCGAGGCCACTGAAACGAAACAAAAGGAGCAGGCGCAGGCTCCGGAATACCCAAAAAATGAAAGCCCCACCGACAGGCGGCAGTTAATCAATGAATGGCCACTGTCCTGGCCGTCGGTCCGTGGGATCCTGAACGATTACATCAAAAGAAAAGACGGACCAAAAATCAGGCCGCAAATGAACCGAACAACTGGCGGGTCCTGGACACGAATTTTCACTTAGGTGCGACAATTGTCCGTCTCCGTTGTCCTGACATCTTTTTTGTGAGCCTGCCTACAAATTGCATTTGTATGGCCGCAGGACTCAATTGAAACTGAAGTGGCCGGCAGACTTTAAATTAAAGTCGAAAGCGAGAATGCAGGCAAAAAGTTGAAACTACTTTGGCCAACTACTTGGCCGGGGCGCCGGACAGTTATTGAGTTTATGACCGCAAACTTGCGGCCAAATAAACTTGCGACTTCATTTTGATTGGCCAACTTTAATTCAAACTCAATGAACGCCATCGCCTAGCCAACCATCCTTGGCTGTCCTTGCCAGCGTCGAGGACAATTTCTTGGCCGAGTTTAATGCCAGGCGCCCTTTCTGGGGGACCACTTGTCTGGTGTTTTATTAAAAATGCTTCCCCTTTAGTGGTGGCCTGGTGCCGGCGGCGGCCTTCATGTCCTTCACACAATTTTCCAGGCACTTTGGCAAGTTATTTGATGCGTTTAGCTTCAACTTAAGTGCATTGATGTATATTCACCTCGAGGCGTGCATTTCGCAAATGTTATTCCGCCCCGTCCATCTGGGCAACGTCGAAAAAGCCCCAGCACTTTGGGTATCGATAAGTGAAATGCATTCAATTCAATTTGCCAAACGCCCGACTGAACTTTTCGGCTTGCGTTTTCATAGGCCGCCCCGAGCCGCTTCTGAAATTGAAGCGTTCGCTTTGTTCGCATGTCTTTGTTATTTTCTCTATTTATTCCTTGATATGCAAATAATTGGGTCTCAGTTTTTGGGTGGAAGGGTCGGCTGATAAATGGAAAATGATTTAGTTGCATTCGAAATTGAAATTTTCCCAACTCTCGGCAACAATTGAATTGGAAGCTCTGTTAATTGAATGTGAAAAGCGGATTGAACGAATCAGTTCAACCAATTGAACAATCGGTTGTTGATTGAATAAGTCATTTTAGTTGAAAGATATTGTAGAAAAACTCAGGTGGTTGCATGGAATGAACTTAGTTGAACCTTTTTTTTATGCAATTCTCGGCATTCTTCTTGAATTGAAAGCTATGCCAGTTCAATACGATAATCAATTGAAAGACGGGTTGAATGAATTGAAGCAATTGAACAATCGGTGGTTGGTTGAATGTGTCATTGTAGTTGAAAGATAGAAAAGAACTGAGTTGATTGAATGAAGGGAATTTGGTTGAACCTTTCTTCAATGTCATTCTGGGCAACAATTAAAAGCTCAGCCAGTTAAACGTGGCAGTGCTCAATTGAAAGGCGGATTGAACGGATCAACTCAACCAATTGAACATTTATGTTGTTGATAGAAAGTGTAAATTTGGTTGAAAGATAGAGAATTCAGTTGAAAGTTGAGTCGATTGAATGAAGTGAATTTGGCTCAACCTTTTCCCAATGCAACTCTCATCATTCTTCTTGAACTGAAAGCTTAGTCAGTTGAATGGAGTGTTCAATTGAAAGACGGAGTAATCGGATCTCTGCAATTCAGCTGCTGATTGAAAACGTCACTTAAGTTGAAAGTTAGAGAAGTTAGTTGAAAGTTGAGTCGATTTAATTCGCAAATTTCTAGCTGAACCTTCGCCTCCTTTCAATTGACTGTGGCGATTGAACGAACTGCCAGCCTCAGGCAATCAAATTGAATGTTTAATTCGATTGAATTCCCAACATTTTAAATGAACATATTAAATCCTTGTCCTTTATTCTTCCCACTCATTTCCCCGCCCCGTAGAGCGCCCAAAAAAGTAGTTTGGTATTTCATTTTTTTTTAATATTTCAATTGTAAATATGAATTAATTTCCAATTAAAAAATTCGATTGATTAGGTCTTTAATTGCTCTTTTGTGTAGCTCTAGAAAAGATTTTCATTTGTTATTTTGATGATTCAACAAAAAAACAAAAACCAAATTATTCCCCTCAATGTTTTTTTCATAAACCAACAAAATTTCTCTTCAATTTTTTTCAGTGTATCTCTGTGTCTCTGTGTGTAGCAAATCCCCCACCTCCCTGACCCACAAAATCAAACAAATATAAATATCTTTATATATATAAAAAACCAACTACCATAATTAACCGAAAACAAAACCGAAAAACAAAAAAACCAATCAGCAATTTTACAAATTACTACCAATAATTTTGTTTGAGTTCCGAGTTCATTGTATGGCACAGTATTTTATCCAAAAACCAAACCAGATATCTCCAAAGCTCAAGTTCTATCTTTAAACCTTAAAACAAAACCAAACGTGGCTTGAACCGCCAGGCGAGCAACCCAAAGAATCCAACAAACAAGCCTGGCTGGCCAGCAAGGACCACGGACAACAACAACAGAAGCGACAGCAACAGGATCAACAACAACTGGGATTTTAAGGATCCGTGAGAGGGTGTGGCTAATTTGGAACCCGATCGCCGTCACCGAAGACCCAGAACGCCATGCGCCATGTCAAAACTTCGGCATTACAGGTCCATGGATCAGCCAAGCACCAGCGTCGTCATACGCAAAAAGTTAGCATCCTTGAACAACCGCCAACCACTCCATTCATCCATCATGCAATCACTCGATTAATGTCAATCGATAATCGATAACAAAAGCAACTAACACCGCATTCTGCATTTGCATCGCAAAGCTTTCCTTTCACTCACTTACTCCTCTCTCTTTCTCTCTGGCGATCTGAGCGAGCGATTTTCCTTTTCCTCTCTGCTCCTTTGACACGGTCTTTGTTTTTCTTGCCACCTTAACCACATCAACATTGCAGCTTGGTCCTGAGCTTTATTTTGGCTACTAACCAGCATGAGAGCTTTTTTCGTTTTGCATGAAGTTCCGTTTGATTTGCAACTTTCCAAGCATGTTTGTTGCGGAATGATTTTAACCGAAAGCTCTGACAGCAGCCAAAGCTTTCCTTCCATCGTTTCATCCAGCTTTCATACGTTAATGTCCTGAGCTTAAAGCTCATCTGCTTGCCCACTGTAAATACTTTGAAGTTGTTGGTTCATTCGAATGCCGCCAAAGCTTGCAGGCCGCTTTTCGGATTTTCCTTGGCCTGCCAGACTTTTGAAACGCATCCTTCTTGCAGGACTATGACTGCGATATGCTTCGTCTGCAACCTGCCCATCATGTCCCATCAGGTGGGCCTGGTGTGGCAGGGCGGCAACGGATGGGACGACTTGGTCCGCGAACAGGTGAGTGTCACGCCCATTTGCTGGAGTTCAACTCCCCCAGCTATGGTTGTGATTCTACTGACCTCCCTCCGTTATCCTTTTCGTCCTTTTACTGCGTTTTTGGTGGCAGCTGGAGGAGTCGACAATACGGCAGCGTTTGGGCGGCCGCAGAGACTCTGCCGCCCAGATAACCACGCCGCCCAGCACCTCCCCGCCGCCAGGACTGCAGCGCCGACGCCGCAGCTCGTTAGCCCAGCTCACTGACATCCTGCGCGAATGGAGCGGCGGCACCAAGCAGCAGCCCCCCGCCCAAGTCCAGCGCAACAAGGCGCAGCTCAACCGCCGCGAAACCCTGGCCGACCTGGCCCGCAGCCTCCCCTGGCGCACCTCCACGGCCGATGCCAGCACCGGCGCAGGATCCACCAGCGGCAACACCACCTACATAGCCCCGCGCAAGCGCCGCGAGTCCAGCGCCGACTCTGGCATACGCAGCATGCGGTCCCGCCGAGACTCCAACACGGCCGAGTTTGTCAAGCACTGGAATCGCCGGGAGAGCACCACAGTTGAGGAACAGCCCAGCGTGGTGGTTGTGGAGTGTTCGAAAAGCGTAAGTAGGAAACCCTGGGCCCCCGTTTTCCGCTGGTCCTTTGGTGTTGACCTTTACCCCTAACCCTGGACCGGCCCTGGAACCATTTGCAGGTCTCCCGCCGAGGATCAGGCGAAAGTTACCTGTCCAGTAGTCGACGCGACAGCACCGTTGCCAGTCGGGTGACCACCCCACCACCGCCACCCAAATACCAAGTAACCAAGAAGCGCGATTCCCTGGCCGCCCCGGAGTTCCCCATCTTCCGGCAGGAGCAGCGTCCCTCGACCAGCTCGGCCGGCTCCTGTTCCGACTCAGTGCCATTAATCTCGACCTCAACTTACCACCACCAGCAGGTGGACTCGGCCTGCCAGGCCCTGCCGCCGCCCACCATCATCACCAGCTCGGTGACGCCCCCGGCCACGAGCCCCACGGCGCCCAAGGGCCGCCGGGACTCCACCACTCAATGCGGGCGGGTCAACCGGCGCGACTCCAAGGCCGGCATCAGCCCGGAGCGGGCGCCCCGCCTCCAGCGGCTGCAGCGCCAGGCCACTGCCTTTGACGAGAGCTGCCTGCCCGGCGGCAGTCGCCGCGGCTCCCAGCCGGCCCTCAGCCCGGATCCGCCCGAGGACTGCGAGCGGCGCACCTCGCGGCGGGATTCCCTCTCGCCGGACAGCGCTTCGCGCGGAGGAAGGCGCGATTCGCGGACTCATTTGTCGCCGGATCGTTCGCATGAACGCGATGGCAGCCCGCGCCGGCACACGTTGCGGCGGCAGAGCTCGTCGGCTGCGAGGTCAACGCGGTCGCCGGACTCGAACAGCTGCTGCTCGTCGCGGGATCCCAGCCCGTGCTCACGCCCACCGCCGCTGCCGGCTGTGGAGCAGAACCAACGTCCGGCCATTCGACGGCAGTCGACTACGGAGGAGATTTTGATTGCCCGGGGCTTTCGGCGGCAGTCGACGACGGAGGAGATGATTCGTTGCCGGAACTTTCGGCGTCAGAGCTCCCAGAGCGACGATGTGTGTCGGTGAGTTGGGCCCGCAACAGAAGTTACCACTGAAGTTACCCCTTTGCCAGCAGATATCTAATCGAAGGTCTATTTGTTCCCAGCAGCTATCGGGGTCGTCGCGACTCGTCGGCCCAGATTATCGACGGCACCATTGGCACTATGACTGTGGAGACCACCAGCACTTTTTTCGACTCCAGCACTCAGACAGGTAAGTCAACAAAATACACTTGAAATTTCGATCAGAGGGGTAAATATTTTCGTGAGGGTTAAAATGTCAATCATTGGTTCGCTAAGAACTTATGTTTGGAGTGTGTGGGTAACTAGCATTTGTTACCCTTTACCCTACAGTCGCAAACGTCGGCTGGGGCTAACGCGAGGGTAAAAAAAAAGTGGAGATAGTTGGAACCTTCAATTTGTTGCCCCAAGACTCGGGATTTTGACGGGACTTAGATCCTCGAGGGGTTTTGAATTCGGGTAAGGCTAAGTTCCACAAGGACGCAAGTCTCATTCGCCTAGTTTCATTTCCCAGTCCCCCATAAAAATCGTTTGGGTTGTTAAACAATACAAAACGGACCTTTGCCTGGTCACCCAATTAACGACCATAAATTTTACTTCTCGCAGCCTAAACTTTGAAGCTTAAAGCCTTTAAGACAATAGGCGGGTCCTTTGAATATAATAAAAGCCGCAAAGCTTGCTCCAAACTTCTGAGGCAGACAGCCAAGTCAGCCGTCAGCTGGACGAAAGTTCTTTTAAGCTTTGCAAATTTTAAAGTTTACACTTTTCCCTCTGAAGTCCTTGAAGCTTCTAACCGGCCAAGTTTCCTTCCATAGAAAGCTTTTCGAAATGCTTTCTACAAACTCAAAAGATGCTCTTGTTCCTCCTATTTGAAGGACCGCCAAGCCTTGTCCTAGCACTTTCAAATCCTTAAGCTCGGCCCGCGCTCTGAAAGCTCCAAACAGCTGATGTTGCTTTAAAATCAGCTGTTCGGGCTGCCAAATCACCGAACGGGCAGCCGAGCGTCCCCAACGGCGTGTGCGCGTCCCCGCGAAGGATGCCAAGTGGCGAGCTCGGCAATCAGTTGGTGTTGAAAACGCAAACCTGCCACACAGCGCAGCCCCCAAAAGCGGAGAGCCCCCGACCGAGTCACAGTCATCGTGAAAAGATTAAAATTGTTGAGTAAAAAGAAAATCACAGATTTCCCAACGCGCAACCACACCGCGTCCGCCCAACCGCCCGACCGTCCGCTTGTCCGAAAAAAAAATTGTGTTTTCTGTTTATTTTTTTGGGATTTTTTTTCGAGTGAAAAGACACAAAAATTTGATGAGCCCACGGCCACGAGGCGCATTGTCAACGGGTGTTGCATAGTTTTGGGCGCAACAACAACAACAACACAGCACCCACAAAAATATAACGGCAACGACGTGGCCGAGTTCGTCGACGTTGCCAGCGTTGCGGCATCGCCCGCCGCTGCCGCCGCCAGCAGCAGCAGCCAGCAGAGCAGCAACAGCAGCAGTCGCAGTCGCAGCGGTTCGTATAAAAAACTATCCTTCAAATCCTTGAAGGCTCTCCCTCCGCTCTGTTTACATTTCGGGCCTGGCAAAATGATTTTCGGATTCGTTTTCAAAGTCACACAGGAGACGGCCAGGCAGCTGTTCGGCGTATCAACTTGGCCAAAGCCTCCCAGTGCCGCTGCGTCTCTTTAATGAATGAAAGTGCACCCCGAAAGGACTTCTCCCCTGGCTGGCGAGAGTGCTGACATCGGAATAAATGAATGAGTGCGCATTTTTGCTGTGTATCTGAGGGTCGCTGGGTCGGTCGGTTAGTCGGTCGTTTGGGTCGTTGGTCGCATTCGTTCGCTCGCTTTGCTTTCTGCTGCTCTGTTATGAATGAAAATGCGAGTCAAGTTTTCTGAGGCTGCAGTGCAACCTTCGCCGCCCACTTTCGCTCTCGTTTTCTCGCTGGCCGTGCAACAAGTTGACTTTTGTGGAATGCGCTAATCACGCGGACGAGAGTTTTCCCTTGGAAATATTGATTGTCTGCTGGTCCAGCCACTAAATTGTCACCATTGGGCTGGGCTGGCTGTGGGGTAATTCGCATCAATCATACGCCGCGTGGGCCGTGGCAAGGCATTTGGGTAATTTTAATTAAAGAGCCACGATTTCATTAATCCCACCATTGGTAATTATATTTATTTTATTTTGCGGGCAGGCGTGTTGGTTTATTGGCCAATAATTTTATTTTCATTTTTATGACCTAAATTAATTATTGGCCTGGGCAGAGGCAAAGCCTTAACCCGATCCCTGCTGGCCATAAAAGCCCGCAACAAAAAAAAGCCAAAGTACATTTTTTGGGTCGAGCTGACTTGGCTGCTGGCCGTGATTTGTTGCAGCTCGTTCATTTAATATGCCGAGTAATGAAAATTTGTCGTTACCATAAATGAAATTTAGATCGACCCGCCCGCCCGGTTTTGTTTTTAAAGGTCAACCGAAAATTTCATTTTCTCAGTTCGAGCGTAAATTTGTGGGGCCATCGATTAATTGTCGATGTCGTGTGGTCGTCGGCTTTGAAATTAAAGGAAATTCTTGGGCAAATTTAATAAATTGGTCAATTTCCCCCTCAACCACACGACTTGCCTTCAATTCGAGAATTGTAATATCAATTAGGACCGAAAATGTTTCAATGATGACCACAAAACTCAGGCGTCGGGGGCAATTGGCTTTTTCTTTCTATGCAAAAGACGAATGGATATTTTCGCCTGGCACGCAATCGTCACGTGGCCCTGGGCCAGCCAGCCGGGCGTATGCTTAATTTTTATAATTGCATTTTTACGATGTGCAAACAGCGCAAGCAAAATGGCAATCCAATAGCCCAGCCGGCTCACAGACAATTTATGGCTTCTTTTCAGCGACCACACACACACACACGTAGAACACAAAAAGGTCCTGGCAACAAGCAAACGCACAGCGAACAACCGACAATCGACAACGGACAGCCGACGGCCGACAACCTCATTGTCATTGGCTTTTATTTTATTGCGGCCATTATGTGGCCATTGACCAGGCGCCCCACGGACACCTTTTCTGTTGTCAAAGGGGTTGGGGAAGGGATTCGGGACATTCTTACCCTTTCGGCCACCGAAAGAAGCCTTGAAAAATTCAATAAGAAACCATCGAGTTGCCCTACAGTAGTCGGTTCATTTGGCCTAGTTAATTCCGAAAAGTTGACTCAGGATCAGGACAATAAAGAGCCTTATTAGCCTATAAGAACCTTTGTACTGAAGACCCCCAATTGACATAATTCGCTCCACGACCGCAAAGTCGTTCCGATTGCCCTGAAAGAAGGGCGGAGACCGGTTCGGCAGTAGATTCTTTTTTATACCCTTAGACAAATTGCGGAAGGGTTCTAGCTTTCTGATAAAAACTGCTGCGAAATGATTCTTATGAAGCAATCACAACCTTTAGAATGGTCTTCATTGCTTTAGTATTTCGATTCCTTTGAAGTGTATAAAAATGCATACCCTCGTTAGTTCTACAAAACCGAGGATCTGTCTCTTAGTGAGTTTAGCTTTACAAGCTTTCTGACATTATATCTTGTCTATGTAAACTTGGTGGTGACTTCTTTTCTCAAACGGAAACCACAAAATCCCCAGAAATACCCTTCCCATTTCTCAGCAACGCTTTCCCAAAAGTCTGTTGTGTGTTGTTGCTGTTTTCCCCCGCATCCCTCGATTGAATTAAACTCTCCTACTTTTCGATTTTTGAACAGTCCACTGGCCTTGCTCTATTGGCAGTCGGAATCTTTGATACGCTTCTTGTTGATTCTATACTTCGATTCCCGCGAAGGGTAAGAACCTGCATACCCTCATCAGTTCCAAAGAACCAAGAATCTGCCTTCAAAAAATTTTAGCTTCTCAGACTAAATCTCTTCCACTTTAACTCGCAGGAGACTCTTAAAAAACCACAAGATCCCGAGAAAATCCCTTTAGTGAGAACCAAACCCGTCAGCGTTTCTCTGAAAAACTTTCCCCGAGGTCCGCTGTTTTTTCCCCAAGTCGATTGAATTGAAGTCTCCTACCTTTCGATTGTTGTAGATTCCAGTGGCTTTGCTCGGGGAAAGGAGCTGAAAGGAAAGCAAACACAATTCGGGGGGTATTAAAAATAAACCAACTCGATTTCTTGGCCTTACTTTCGGCTTTCGGTTTTTTGGATTTGTTTGTCTAACGGCAACAAGGCGACAGCCGACCAGGCCGCATATCATTAAGACCCGAAGGACGAAGGACCTCCCAACGACATCAAATTGTTGGCTTTGCGCCGCTTGGCTACTTACAAAAGTTAATCATTAGAAAAAGCCAAGTCCCCAGATCTATCAGAACAATTGGAGCATTACCAGGACACTGGCAGGACGAGAGGAGCCTAATCACCTTTGCCAAAGAGGCGCACAGAGGCGCTGGCCATGATTCATTAGCCATTGATGAGTTTATGAATGCATTAATAATGCTTGCCACTTGCCACTCACTCCCTGGCGTGCCCGGTGGTGGTGTCCTTGGTGTTTTTGGATTGAATCAATTGGCTGACTTTGGGCGCCGCCGGGCGCGCGCCTCGTTTAATTGATTGATTATGCCTGATTGATTTATGGCCGGCTGGCTGGATTGGCCGGCGGCGGGGCGCGGATAGTTTTTAATCCTATTTGTACGTTGAATGCCCTGGGGTCCTCATAATGCGGAAAAGTGTTGCCAATTCGGACTGTCCGAGGGCCTTGATTGATGCTTGCCAACCTGCAAATGATTGGCGCCGGCGATGCTCCAATAAACAGAACATTCGGCCCAGCCCAGGGAAACTAAACGAGGGCCATCATCAAATCAAATGGAGAGAAAATAACTATAAAAATCCCAGCGCAAAACTTTACTCCAGGGCAAATATTATGCGAAATTAACTGACATCTGTGACCAGCCAGCCAGCCATCCAACCATCTTCGGGGCTAGCAACAGTTGATGCCAAATTCGGACCCGCACTGCCGACCAATCAAATACAAATTGTTATTGTTATTGTTTAAAACATTAGGAGGAGTCCTGGTGGCCGTGGTGGTCTTAAAAATAAATAGCCTACCGGCGACGCCATAAACAACAGCCGGTTCAAGATACAATCAATCTAAAAGTAACGGCCCAACGGACATCCTGTCCTTCGTCCTCCCACCTAGCCCAATCGGCCGGCGACCACCCAGGACAGCCATCAGCGGCACTTAGCCCCGAACTCAATCAAGCAAACGACGGGCCGACGCCTCTCGGTCCGTCTTGGGTTTGCGCCCACCTGAGCGGGCGCACCGCACCCACTTGCCGGCCGCCCACTTCCATATAATGCCATTAACAGCTGTCATTGTTTGAAATATTTGACAGCCAAACAAGCAGTTGGCGCCCAGAAATGATGGAATGAAATGTTGATGGCGTTGGCTGAAGTGTCGCCGCCGACGACGACGACGCCGACGCAACCGCCGAGGCGAACGAGGGACAAAATTAAATAGATGAAGTCGATATATCTTAGGTGGATATACTAAAAACCAAGCTTGTGGTCTTGTCCAAAACAAGAAATAATCATAACAAGTGCTTTCGGCAAGCCAAACGCCAAGCAACGACCGAAAAATACCCTTCCGAGGGTAACGAATGGAAACAGAAAGAAAAAACTTGCGAGCGCACAAAACTAAATACCCTCTTGTTCCCTTCGTTAGTCTGGACAATTTCTAGTTAAAATCACTCTTTCTTCCTCAGCTAATATGCTTGGGGTATTCGGTGGCGGAAGGGTATAAAACGAGAGAGCATTTTGTGTGTCGTTGGGGGCATGACGGCGCCTCATTTATTTGCCAAACTGGGCGGGGCAAACGTTGTCCGTTTTGTCACCAATTTGGTTGTCGAAACCCCCAACCACCCGACCGCCTTTAAGTGGTAGACGCCAGGCCGGTGGTCCTGGCTGTGGTGGCACTCAATCTTATCTCAATATGTGGGCACTTATCTGTCTGGCAAGCATAAGCGGCTAAGTTGTTGAGGGTCCTTTTCATCCGCCCCGCAAATGGCCCACAAAATGCCCAAAGAAGGTGAATTCCGATAAACAAAAACCCAACTTAAAGCAGCCACACAAAAATACCCTAACTGCCTGGCAAATGAGCCCGAATTTGCCCAGCAAATGCAGCGGAAAGCTGCTCTTGTTTATGGGCAACCAGCGATTTTATTAATCCAAGCGGATTTGAGCAGCCCACACCCTCGACATGTGAGTCCTTGTCGATGCGACTGCCATTTGACCAGGATTAATGGGTGCGGGGGGCTCAGGCTCAGGCTCAGGCTCGCTGTGCTGATATTTCCATAAAATCAAATTAATGCCTCTCGGGCAGCGCGTGTCCGCGATCCGCAGGGCCAATTTGAGAGCACAAAGGCAAATACAAAACGAAAGGGCGGCTCAGGCGACTCAAATGAAGGTGAATGCTGGCCGAATGGCCGCTAATTGAAGCGGCCCGGCCGGCGCCCCCAAAACGAACCCGGCGCGCTTAGCTTCGGCTCAATTAACACTGTACAAAATGGCAGACTATAGATTCATTAAAACATGAAATACGCACACACACACAGCAGAAAGGCTAAGGGCACGCGAAGCGCCAGACAAGCCGGCCACACCCACATACCAAACAAGGCGACGACTGAAACTGCTGGTCAGCCAGAGACTCTAGCACACCCACTCGCTGTCTCGCTGGGTGTGTGTGCAGGTGTAGGTGTGTGTGAGTGTGTATTTAAGTAATTTGGATTAAACATGCAGCCCGTCGAGCGCCGTCGATGGCCGCCAACAACAATACAAAGTCACCTGACCCAGTTGATGGCCATGCGTATCGGGCTTAAAGGACATGCATTTGATTGTGTGTACAGCACATCCTGGTGTGTGTGTGTGTGTGTGGGTGTTGGCATTGAAGTTTGAAGTTATTGCTTTCATTTGACTAACCCTGGACGACAGGTCCAGCCAACAGCCAACAGAGCGCCTTGGACTTTGTTTGTACCCTCGTGTGTGTGTGTTAAGAATTTAATTAAGCTTCGTCCTGTAGTTCCTGTAGTTTCTGTGTATGTGGGCATATGTGTCGATGGACTGGTGGGTCCTTCGCCGGACCTGAGGGTAGTTAATTTTTTATGGATTTTTATTTACGGCGCTGATTCGGTTTTACTGCCCAATTACGAGCACCTACTAATCGCGAGATTCTTGAAATTACCCTCGGCCGGGTCGATGGGGATTACTTCATCGATTTCCTACCAGGGCCAGAAAACCAGCTCATCTGCTTCCTTAAATCCACAATTAAATGAGTAAATAATGAGTAAACCAAAAACAGGGAACTACGAAATTTAACATTTCTCTTGATTGCCAATATCTCCAATCAAGAGATCCAAAGGCCTCCTCAGCCTTTCCGTGAACTGCCTGCCGTTCCTCTCCCTCTCCTAATTCTTTCCCGGCGTGGGTGTTCCAAAGACTGTGGGTTGCCGAAATCATTCAATGATCTATTCTAGATCCTTTTGGTTAAGCTCACCTGAGCCTAAGCGTGTCCTGCAACGGTTAATCCGTTGAGCCATCGAGTGAGCATAGAGGATTGAATGAAAATCAATGAAAGTTTCAGTTGAACTTTAAAAAAAAAACAACTGTTTTTTAAGGTTTTGATAAAAAAAATATTAAAAAAACTAAAACTTTTTTGTAGTGTCCCTGGGAAGTGTAGAATCGAACTGAGAATTTTCAGGCCCCGACGAACTCTATTTGATTTCGAACTCAAGGAGCGAGTGATGGGGGAAATTCTCGGCTCCGTGTCAATTACCGTTAACGAGTTAACCATTAAAAGCCATTAACGACGTGCAGCGGGACAGACTGCTCGTCTCCTCATCGAGCAGATGACATGGCAAAAAAACTTGACAACTTTATAGCTCAGCCAGGTCGCATTAAAATTCAAAGTTCCCAAACTCACCCTCATCTCGTTGGCTACCGTTACTCAGCGCTCTCTCTCTCTCTTTCCCTCTTTGTCTCTTTTGGGTTCTCTATGTTCCCCAAAAAAAAAAAGATGTAGAAAAGTGAAAAGTTTTTGATTTACTAGGCCGCAAAATACCGAGAGACGACAACAAGCTGAAAATTAGACTCCAGCGAACTTTGAACCCGAACCCCAGACACACCACACACACGCACACCTCACACACACCCTCTCCCTCTCTCTGTCACACACACGTGGGCCCGGCAGATGCTCAAAGGCCGTCTGCCTGGCTTGCCGATGGGAACAGCAGGACACCGAAAGCCCAAACCCCCAAAAAAAATAAACGACACTTCAAGTACCGAAGCGCAGATGCTCTTTATATATCTTTATATATATCTTTACCTATATCTTCTATAAGTGAGGACTTTTTAGTTCCTCAAGCCCGCCAAGTCCTCGAGGCTGCTGAAAACCAATGAGGGCATCGCAAAAACTCCTCAACGAGGTAGAAAAACACAAACAACAACTTCGGGAGCCAAGAAAATGCCAAGCAACATGTTGTCCTTTTGCTAATTGGAGCAGACAGGATGAGGCAAAAACCTCAACACACGCAGAGAGAAAAAAAAGGAGGCAAAGATGACGTGGCGCTGGGATTGCTTAGCGGACAGCAGATGATTATAATCACCAAACGGTTTAGCCAATAAAACTCCAAATTGGCCAACTACTGGGAATCAGAGACATTTGGACGGACACCCGCACAGTTGGACAAGCGGTGAAAGTTTTTCGTCGCCCGCGTTGATTGAGTGGCAGGGATTTTGGCAGGAGTCATCTTAATTTCACTGAATAGTTCGAATGCTGAGAGGCATGCAAATCGTCTCTAGGTTGGGCCAACAAGGACTTGGAGGATGTTGGCGGTGTCAAAAGGCAAGAACCTTCGTTTTGCTTTCGGAAAATTGTGTGGCTAAACTTTTGATAAAGTTTTCTTCGTTTTTTGTTGGCACGCAAAAATAAGATTTTCACACCCTCGCATTTGCCGTAAATGTGGAAAATGCTCCTGCGTGTTGTGTGAAAGGACGTGTGTGTGTATCCTTGTGTGTGTGGGTTGATTCAAAAACTTGCGCGCTTGAAACCCATTTGAAAGTGAATTAACTTTTGTTGCACTCTGCTATCCAAGATTTCTGACGTTGGATTATAAAAAACACCCCCACCTCCTTTTGTCTGCCACCCCCCTCCCCCCCACACACACACACGCACACCCAGGACGACCGGTGGAAGAGAGAAAGTTTTTATTCAAACAGGACGAGAGTTTTTCTGGCATACGTGAAATTCATGGGATACAAGGGACGCATTTGTCCTTGGGACTCTTTTTCTTTTGGCCAGGAGGTGGGGGAGGATACACTGCATTTACCGTTGGTATAACCGCCCAAAGTTATGCTATTCCAGTTTTGGTGTTATTGGTTCAATCAACGCATTGTATGCTCGACGGTTCGGAGTTTGGGGAGCAAAAGAAACGAAACGAAACTGTTCAACCGACAATTGGACATTCACGAAGGACACTCACAGGACACACACACCGCACTCACATTTTATAGGTCATAAGTCGGTCGGTTGAGTAACCAAAACGGCCGTTCTGAAACTGAAAGAAGTCGCTCTTTATACCCTTCGAATTGGGAAGTCTTGAGTCCTTAAAACACCAAAAGGATCGATTAGTTTCGGTCGATATTCACCTAACGAGTTTCCCGTTGACGTTGGTAGTTTCGTGGGCGTCGCCAGTCGGGCCCCAAATTCAAGTGTCCTAATTGAATTTACTCTCCCTGCGGCCTTATCTTCAGGCCATTAGGGCCCAAATGCTTCCCCTTTCTCTGTGTCCTTGGCCAGGCTTTATTTTGTTCCCGGGCTAATCAGCCAGTCGATTCTATTGCTGCCATCGAGCAACGCTTTCATTAACTTCCCCCAGCGATTTTATTGGTTTCCCCGAGGCAAACTCAAAGTCATTAAGTCGAGTTCCATTCCAATCGATTCAAAAGCAGATCAGACGGGAAAGACGGAGGCGTTTTTACGCCTTTAGAATCTCAAAGGCGAAGAACTCTCAACAGTTCCAAACTCATTTGAGATTTGGTTGGAGAAAATCGAGAACGAAATTAAAATCAGTTGGCTTAAAGATCGAGAATTCTAAGACTCACGAATGAGCTTGACGATTCGACCAATTCCAAGGTCTCTTCGGATTCTTTTTCCCAGACTGCAGATATTCTCAGATCTCGTCTTGGGCCACCAGCTTTTTAATTCTGCTCGCCTGGTGGTTGGTGGAGATTTCGCGCCATCAAATTTACACAACTTGCCTCACTTGTCGGAAATTTAACGGCTGATCGAGTGATTTTTTCTTGGCGAGACTGCAACTTCCACAAGGGACTTTCTGCTGATTCTGTTTACCTGTCGATTGACGGGGGCTTCGGTTCCCAAAACAAACACAACCCGGCTCTCTTGATGTTTATATGACTCTTCTTGAGAATCTGCGGGCTTCTGTGCAGCAAGCGGAATCTTTTCACAAAAGTCCGCAGCTCTTCAAGTAACTTACAGCCGATTCTGTTGGCCTGGTAGATGATGGGCATTTCGCGCCATAAGACAAAGACAATCTAGACTCCTCAGCCAATTTATGACCTTTTATTAAGAAGCGCTGGGTTCCTCTCTAGAAAGCAAACACTTTTAAATAAAAGTCCGCAGCTCCCCAGGAAATTTTCTGCTGATTCTGCTTGCCTGGTAGATGATGGACATGGACAATCGCGCCATAAAATAAAGACAATCTGATCTCCTCAGCGGAAAAATGACTCTTCCAGGGACCCCGTCACTCGCTACGATATAAGCGGTGACTTTTCTATAGAACTCTGCAGCTCCCCAATCAATCTGCTCGCCTGGTAGGTGATGGACAAATCGCGCCATAAAATATAAGTTACGGAGCTTCTTTGGCGGAAATTTGAAGCTTCCTGGGAACCGGCAGGTTTCTGTGTTGCAAACGGACACTTTTCTATAAAAGTCTGCAGCTTTTAAAGTAACTTTCAGCCGATTCTGTTGGCCTGGTAGATGATGAGCATTTCGCGCCTTAAGACAAAGACAATCTAGACTCCTCAGCCGAATTATGACCTTTTTTGAGAAGCGCTGGGTTCCTCTCTAAAAAGCGAACACTTTTAAATAAAAGTCCGCAGCTCCCCAGGAAATTTTCTGCTGATTCTGCTTGCCTGGTAATTTGTAAACAAAGCGCGCCATCAAACAAAGAAAACCAGAACCGATGGGTTCCTCTCTTGTAAGCGGACACTTTTCTTAAAAACTCCGCAGCTTTTTAAGTAGTTTTCCGTCGATTCTGTTGGCCTGGTAGATGATGGACATGGACAATCGCCCATACATAAAGACAATCTGATCTCATCAGCGGAAAAATTACTCTTCCAGGGGCCCCATCATTCTGTGCGTTGTAAGCGGACATTTTCTATAGGAGTCTGCAACTCCCTAGGGAACTTTTCGCCGATTCTGCTCGCCTGGTAGTTGATGGACAAATCGCGCCTTAAAATAGAAGTGACGCAGATTCTTTGGCGGAAACTTAAAGATCCCTGGGAACCGGCAGGTTTCTGTGTTCAACACGGACACTTTTCTATAAAAGTCTAAAGCTCTTTAAGTAACTTATAGTTGATTCTGTTGGCCTGGTAGATGATGGACTTAGACAATCGCGCCTTAAAACAAAGACAAGACAGCCTCCTCATCGAAATTATGGCGCTTCTCGAGAAGCGATAAATTCCTTTCTTGAAAGCGGATACTTTTGTTTAAAAGTCCGCAGCTCCCCAGGAAATTTTCTGCTGATTCTGCTGGCCTGGTAGATGATGGACATGGACAATCGCCCATAAAATAAAGACAATCTGATCTCCTCAGCGGAAAATGACTCTTCCAGGGACCCGGTCACTCGCTACGTTGCAAGCGGTGACTTTCTATAAAAGTCCGCAGCTCCCCAATCATTCTGCTCGCCTGGTAGGTGATGGACAAATCGCGCCATAAAATAAAAATTACGGAGCTTCTTTAGCGGAAATTTAAAGCTTCCTGGAAACCGGCAGGTTTCTGTGTAGCAAACGGACACTTTTCTATAAAAGTCTAAAGCTCTTTAAGTAACTTATAGTTGATTCTGTTGGCCTGGTAGATGATGAGCATAGACAATCGCGCCATAAAACAAAGACAAGACAGCCCCCTCATCGAAATTATGGCGCTTCTCGAGAGGCGATAAATTCCTCTCTTAAAAGCGGACACTTTTCTTTAAAAATCCCCAGCTCCCCAAGTAACTTTCCGTCGCATCTGCTCGCCTGGTAATTGGTGGACAAATCGCGCCATAAAATAAAAATGACAAAGCTTCTTTGGCGGATATTTGAGGCTTCTTCGACGCCAGCAGGTCTCTGCGTTATAAGCGGACTCTTTTCTAAAAAAGTCCGCAGCTCTTCAAGTAACTTTCAGCCGACTCTGTTGGCCTGGTAGATGATGAGCATTTCGCGCCATAAGACAAAGACAATCTAGACTCCTCAGCCGATTTATGACCTTTTTTTAAGAAGCGATGGGTTCCTCTCTAGAAAGCGAACACTTTTAAATAAAAGTCCGCAGCTCCCCAGGAAATTTTCTGCTGATTTTGCTCGCCTGGTAGTTGATGGACAAATCGCGCCTTAAAATAGAAGTGACGCAGATTCTTTGGCGGAAACTTAAAGATCCCTGGGAACCGGCAGGTTTCTGTGTTCAACACGGACACTTTTCTATAAAAGTCTAAAGCTCTTTAAGTAACTTATAGTTGATTCTGTTGGCCTGGTAGATGATGGACTTAGACAATCGCGCCTTAAAACAAAGACAAGACAGCCTCCTCATCGAAATTATGGCGCTTCTCGAGAAGCGATAAATTCCTTTCTTGAAAGCGGATACTTTTCTATAAAAGTCCACAGCTCCCCAGGAAACTTTCCGCCGATTCTGCTGGCCTGGTAGATGATGGACATGGACAATCGCTCCATAAATTAAAGACAATCTGACCTCATCAGCGGAAAAATGACTCTTCTAGGGACCCCGTCACTCGCTACGTTGTAAGCGGTGACTTTTCTATAAAAGTCTGCAGCTCCACAATCATTCTGCTCGCCTGGTAGTTGGTGGACATTTCGCGCCATAAAACGAAGGCAACCTGGCCTCCTCAGCGGAATTATGACCTTTCTCGAGGAGCGGTGGGTTCTTTTCTTTTAAGCGGACATTTTTGTTTAAAAGTCCGCAGCTGTTCAGGGGACTTTCCGCCGATTCTGCTCGCCTGGTAGTTGATGGACAAATCGCGCCATAAAATATAAATGGCGCAGATTCTTTGGCGGAAATTTAAAGATCCCTGGGAACCGTCAGGTTTTTGTGTTGCAAACGGACACTTTTCTTTAAAAGTCTTAAGCTCTTTAAGTAACTTTCAGTCGATTCTGTTGGCCTGGTAGATGATGGACTTAGACAATCGCGCCTTTAAACAAAGACAAGACAGCCTCCTCATCGAAATTATGATGCTTCTCGAGAAGCGATAAATTCCTTTCTTGAAAGCGGATACTTTTGTTTAAAAATCCGAAGCTCCCGAGGAAACTTTCTGCTGATTCTGCTCGCCTGGTTGTTGATGGCAAATCGAGCTTAAAATAGAAGTGGCGCAGATTCTTTGGCGAAAAGTTAAAGCTTTTTGGGACCCAGCAGGTCTCTGTGTTATAAGTGGACACTTTTCTTAAAACTTCGCAGCTCCCTAAATCACTTTCCACCGAGTCTGCTCGCCTGGTAGTTGGTGGACTTTTCGCGCCATCAGTTAAATACTGTGGGAGCATCTTTGGCGGAAAAGGTACTCCTTCCAGGGTGTGGACGGTCTCTCTTTCTTCAGTTTCTGTTGGCCTGCTAGATGATGGACATTTCGCGCCATAAAACAAAGATAATTGGAGTTTCCTGGGAACCAGCAGGTTTTTCTGCTGTAAGTGAGTACTTTTCTATACAAGTCCGCAGCTCTAAAGCCATTTTCCGCCGAGCCTGCTCGCCTGGTAGATGATGGACATTTCGCGCCATAAAACAAAGACATCCAAAAGCGATCGGTTTTTCTCTTGCAAGCGGACACTTTTTTTTAAAAGTCCACAAGTCTCCAGAGCACTATTCGCCGATTCTGTTGGCCTATTAGATGATGGACATGGACAATCACTCCATAAAATAAAGACAACCTTACCTTCTTCTACCTTCTCAGCGGAGTTATGACCTTTTTTGAGAAGCGCTGAGTTTCTCTCATGTAAGCGGACACTTTTGTTTAAAAGTCCGCAGCTTTTCAGGGGACTTTCCGCCGATTCTGCTTGCCTGGTAGTCGGTGGACAAATCGCGCCATAAAAAAAAATGACGGAGCTTCTTTGGCGAAAATTTGAAGCTTCCTGGAAACCAACAGGCCTCTGAGCTACAAGCGGACACTTTTCTATAAAAATCCGCAGCACCCCAAGTAACTTCTGCTTGCCTGGTTATTGATGGACAAATCGCGCCATAAAATAAAGATAATCTGGTCTCCTTAGCAGAAAAATTACTCTTCTAGGGACCCCGTCAGTCTCTGCGTTGTGAGCGGACACTTTTCTATAAAATTCTGCAGCTCCGCAGGGAACTTTCAGTCGATTCTGTTGGCCTGGTAGATGATGGACATAGACAATCGCACCTAAACAAAGACAAGACAGCCTCGGAATTATGACGCTTCTCGAGAGGCGATAAATTCCTCCTTGAAAGCGGATACTTTTGTTTAAAAATTCGCAGCTCCCCAGTTAGCTTTTCTCCGATTCTGTTGGCCGGGTAGCTGATGGACAAATCGCGCCATAAAACAGACATCAAGCAAGAAGCGATGGGTTTTTCTCTTGTAAGCGGACACTTTTGTTTAAAAGTCCGCAGCTTCCCAAGTAAGTTTTCGTCGATTCTGCTCGCCTGGCAAATGACGGACAGTTTGCGCCATTAAACAAAGACAAGACAGCCTTCTCAGCGGATTTATGACCTTTCTTGTGAAGCGGTGGGTTCCTGTTTTGTTTAAAAGTCCGCAGCTCTCAAGGGGACTTTCTGCTTATTCTGCTCGCCTGGTAGATGATAAACTTTCCGCGCTAAAAAAACAAAGACAACCAAGCCTCCTCAGCGGAATTAAAACGCTTCTCACGAAACGGTGAATTCCTCTCTTGAAAGCGGACACTTTTGTTTAAAAATTCGCAGTTCCCTGCCGATGCTGCTCGCCTGTTAGTCGGTGGATATTACGCGCCATAAAACAAAGTCAGCTGGGCTTCCTTAGCGGAATTATAGCTTTTCTCAAGAAGCGGGGGTTTCGGCTTTAGATCAACAGTAGAATCGATTAAACAAACCTTCCAAATCGGCTATATAGCTAACCATATAATTGGCCTTATAATCGACTAGACAACTTCATAAGATCTGCGGAAGCTGATCAAGAATCGGCTGAAAAAAAACGACTCAAATTATCCCTATAATCAGTTGAAGAATCGACCATAGAATTGCTTACAAAATCGGCTATGGAATGATCTCCAAAATCGGCTGTATGATCGTCTAAACAATCAACTTTAGAATTGAATATCGGCCCTCTTTCGGCTAATCTAATCCTCTCCACACCATCCAACAAAATCGCGGCCCAGAAGAACTTCTTTCTTAGCTTCTTTCGATTTTGGCGACCCAACTGCTCTTCTATTTTCAAAGGACTCTTTCTGGGTGACTTAATAACTCGTCGCCTCGTCTACCAGCCATTGAATTATGACTGCTGATCTCTCGGCCGCCGCTCCCTCCCTTTTTCCCAGGCTGCCCCACTAACCTTAATCCTGACCCCAAAACAGGCCAATTAAATTTGCTTCTCGAAGACTTCCCCTTCAAAAAAAGGACGATTTATGTGTGCGTGTGTGTGTGTGGTATCATCAACAAGTGGCCAATTTCTATAAATCAAATTTACGCATTGCCGAGTTGGCTCGCCTCAGTCAAGCAAAATGAACCCAAAGAGCAGAGAACAGAGAGCAGCGAGAATGGGGAAGGGAAAGGAATCGCACAACTCGAATTAATCACTGGCCAGAGGGGAGGGGCAGCAGCAAGGACAGCAAGGACCTTAAATACAATTTGCACATATGCATCAGTGAATCTGAGCTATCAGAATTTGTGTGCGGTTCGCTGGTTCCGGCGGCACGTGAGGCCGTCCAGGCTTGCCGCCGCCGTCGTCCTCGTCGCCGGCAGTCCTCGTGCCAGCACATTTTTTCCGCACGTTAATGGCATTAAAAGCCGCAAAATGTCAACGCCATAAACACGACGCGGCGCCTTGCCGTCGTTCAGAGAAGGGGGCCGAATTTTTTTTTGGGTAAGCGCAGGAATTTCTATTTAGCGGCCGAATTTTCATGAAAGGATTTTTATTCAGCTGTTAATTCAGTAATTAAAATTGGTCACCCCCCGCGTCATCACGACCGTCGTTTGTACTCTCGCATTCCCCATTGACCCATAAATACGCAAGTAACCAGAAGCCCCGCGCCACGGCCAAGACGGGCCTGGGGTGACCCATATAACCGGCCAGCTACCTGGGCGGGCGGCCAACAAAAGGGTCACTCGTGGGGTCAGCGACGGTGCGTCGAGGGTGTGGAAGTCTATTAGCATCGGGTTTGCATGAGGGTTACACCCACAATACAATAAGCATTGTGGTTTAGATAGCGGTTGGGCAATTAACTTAAATTATACATTTGATTATGGCCAAATGCACTTGGCCAATCAGCGGAAATGAACTCGGACAACAGCAAATAGCCCGGCCAACTGAGTACAGTTATCGTTAAAGACCAACCCCATTTTCTATATCCGTTTATAACGCACGACTGCTGGCCCCCAAAAAAGTACAGTCACCGGAAAACTAGCAAAAGTTTTGGGAACCGAAAAGTGTATAAGCAGCTTACCTGCTAATTTCCCATAGTGATTTTTTTATAGAAGCTTCTCCCGAAACTTCAATAGTTTCTCTCCCCAACCGAAACCGCGAGCACTGAAGCATTCGGAAAGTTTCAAAATCTAAAAGCGAACAGCGCACGCATCGCAAATGCACCGTTACCGCAATGCAGTGCATAAAACTTAGCGCAGCTTACAGGATGAAAACACGCAGCAGCCCCACAAATGAAGCCGTTGTTCGGGGACCGAAAGTACAGTCAGCCCAAGTGGAGACTGTCAATTCATAGCAATTCTGTGCTTATTGGAAGCCCAGGCAACTCCGGTGGAAGCGCAAATTGGGCTAAAGTTAGCTTCCCTTCTCAAAAAACGCTGAGGAACTGAAAGTACATTCAGCCAAAGTGGATACTGCCAATCCACAGCAACTCTCTGCTTAATGGAAGTTCAGGCAACCCTGGTAGGCCACGAATTTGGCAATGCCAAGCTTCCCTTCTCAAAAGATTCTAAAGAACAAAAAGTACAGTCAGTCAAAGTGGAGACTGTCAATCCACAGCAACCCTGTGCTTAAGGGAAAAGCAGGCAATCCTCCCAATGCTGCGTATAAGCCGAGAGCAATCTTCCCTTCTCAAAAGATGTTGATGAACAAAAAGTACAGTCAGCCAAAGTTCAGATTTGGGCTTAATTTCCAATCCACAGCAACCTTGTGCATAATAGAAGTTCAGGCAACTTTGGGAGAGCTTGAATTAGGCGACAGCAACCTTCCCTTCTCAAAAGATGCTGAAAAAAGTGTATTCAACCGGAAAACAAAGGCCAGCAAGCGAGAGTTAGACTGGAAGCTAGTGAAAGTACAGTCACCACTCTTAGATTAGTGAATTAAAGCCAATGCTTGTTCATGATTCAAGTACAGTCAGCTGACTGAAAGTAGAGTCCACGGTCTTTAGGATCTCCCAGCTTCTGCTTTCTCTCTCTTCAAAGATATTAAGTAAATAGCCTTTTCTAGCCTTTGATTAAATTCTCGGGAGTACAGTCTGCAAGCCGTGGTTCCTTCAAGAATTTTCGCCTTCAGGAGGCTCAAAAATGCTGTTCATTTCCAAGCAACCTTGTGAAATTGAGCTCGAAAGCTGGAGGAGGTGGAGGAGAGCTTGACCCTCTCGACCCCTGAAAACAGCAGAACCCAACGAAGCGGAACTGAGACAACAACAAAACTGCGGGCGCTGCTGGCTCTCATATACTCGCTCTTTATTTTGCTCTACGACTCTTTTCGCTTGACATTATTTACACCCAATTAACTGAGTGAGAAGGCCCCGCCCACCAGCCACCCGCCCACTCCTCCTGCTCCCGGGGCAACTTAAAACTATTACACTAAATAAATTGCATTTGCACTCGAGTGACGCTTAATGCAAACGATTGCAAGTCATTGTCAGTGCTTACAGAGTTGCCAGCAGCAACAATTTTGCAACTCACAACCGCCAAACACACCCACGCACACCCACACACACACGACGACGGGCAGTGGAAGTCATTTGGATAATAAAAACCAGAAGTTTGCCATTCTTTTTGCGTCATTAGTCAGGAGTTGGTAATTTATCAAAATCATGAATTCATTCAGCAACGCACAAGAAAATGTCGGCAATGGCAACGCCAGCCAACTTTCGGGGCAGATGCAAAGTTTATTCTTTTGAGCAAATGGTCCCTGAAAATCCAACCCCCCACAAAAAGAAAAAAAAAATCTTTTCAATTAGGAAAACTTTCGGGATGGCCAAGAATTTTCCTCGCCCCGCACCTCCAGCAAATTCCAACACAAATCGAGCGGGAAATTTTCAAATTCTCCCACGCGCTTGGCCATCATTAGAAAAGCGGGGAAGGCGGAGAAATCGCCTCTCTGCAATTCTCTTTAAACTTCATGTAGAAATTGCAGCACACACCCCACACACACACACACTCCTGGCATTGTTGCTGACATTCATTGGATTGTTGGGCGCTTCATGGCCACCAATTAAATGCAAAATGGAGAAGCGCCCGCTGACCGGTTTCGTCCGGTAGCCCTGGAAATTTTCGAAATTTTATTGCAGCAAAAACCCAGCCACCCACCACCCCCAACCACCTCGCTGGATGCTGTTGTATGCAAATGAAATTTTGTATGCGAAACGAACTCGTTGGTGGGCCGGGGCGGGCCTGCGACTTTCAAGAGCTCAAAATTGGGGTCTCCGGTGGGGGCGGCTGGGTGTTCATTAATGCAAAAATATGCATAAAACTTCTGGCATTCACCATATCCACACCACATCCTTGCCCGCCGCACCTCATTTATAATTTTGGCAATAATATTCGAGAAAAAACCTCCGACCATTGATGGCTTTCGGGGCCGGGGGTAGGAGCCTCTCAAGGGCAACTGAGCGGACCAGAAGCTTGTGCTGCATTTCGAGGCATCTTAGCTGATTTTGGAGGGGGAACAACAGCCGCCCATTTAAGCCTGAAAGACTTCAATTAGCATTCAAAAGTCGAACGGAATTATGCAAGTTAGCGGCTGGAGCAGATTTGCCAGCTAATCTCCATAAAAAAGAGAAACAATCCGGCGACGGAGAAGACCTTGAAAGATCCTAAAAGAGGACCAGAAACTAGGAACACAGAAAGAGGCGACGAGTCTATATACAGGGCAAATCGGTCAAAGTACAGTCACGTTAAAGCGTCCACTTTGATATCCAGAAGAAGATACTTTAGAGCAATCTACCAAAGCGAAGAACAAACTCAAGAATCCTGGCCGCCAACCACAGGCCAGGAGAGTTTTCCTTTACCGTTTCACAAGTCTGCCAAGAGCAGCCAAGCAAAGCTTTTGGGAGACCTAATAAGGAGGCCTCATGTCGGTTCATAGAGAAGATCTGGGCATTGTGATTTTAGTACAGTCTCGTTCAATAAAAAAAGCTAGTTGAGAAGAAAGAAGCTCACTTTTTATTGCCTTCTTACAGGGTTGAAAGAGAAGACGATAAAATAATTCTCATAACGAGAGTCTGAGAAACGAAGACTTTACCAGTTTACAGAGAAAACCAAAGTACAGTCGTCCCGTTTCTTTAATCGTGTAGAAAAATCGACAGCTGATTCTCTGCGATCAAAGTACAGTCCCGTCCTATAAAGCATAACAATCGCTTACCCGCTCATTCGCAATGCCGCTTCAGACGATTTAAAGCTAACTCGTGAGGGAAGGTCGGCTAACCCAAACTCTGCTAGCCGATGAAGCTGAAGTCCCTCCTCGATCAAAGTACAGTCTCGTTTAGCCACCTCAAACCAACGGATTCCGACTGCAGCGTCTCCTCCACTTAAATGCGAATCGAATCAGGCCAAAGGCCTCGGTTCTGGGATCAAAGAACAGCGTCTTGAACTAAAGTACAGTCCCGTCTTCTGTGTAGGGAAAGCCTCATACCCAAACCTTGCTGATTGCGACTGACTCTCTTCGATCAAAGTACAGTCCCGTTCAATCAAAGAAAACTGCTGCTTCTGCAAGGGAAAATCATGTAGGAATAGCGGCAAACCCAAACCCTTGTTAGCCTTAGTAAAGTTAGTAAAGAAATCGGCCTACCCAAGCCTCGCTGAATTCTGTTGGCTCTCCTCGATCAAAGTACAGTCTCGTTTAGTCACCCCAAGCCAGCGGACTCTAACTGCAGCGTCTCCTCCACTTAAATGCCAATAGAATCAGACCAAAGGCTTTGGTTTTGCGTTCACAATACAACGGCTTGAATGAAAGTACAGTCCCGTCTCCCGTGTAGCTGAGTTCGGTTAGTTCTCCTTGATCAAAGTACAGTCTCGCTGCCGGCCAACAGACCTCAACTGCACCATTTAATGGGCAAATTTAAATGCGAATCGAATCTGGGTAAGGACCTTGGGTTCTGAGATCAAAGTACAGCGGCTTTAATGAAAGTACAGTCACGTCCGACCAGTGCAAGCGCGCAGCTCCCCCCACGGACTTTAAAGACCCGCCCTTAACCCCTTGAAGAGTTGGGGGGACGAGCGGCGGCCGCCCCATCATCATCATCGTCGAGGCCATTTTGCTTGCTCGCCTCAAATTATACGAGGATGTTGTTTTGTGGGCGTTGTTCTGGCTGTTTGGCTGATTTGTCGAGGGGATTGCTGGGGCTCCTGGCGGCGAGGATGCTGGTCGGTTGGATGTTTGGATTGAATGGGTTGCCGGCTGAATCGACTTGCAAATTACCGGCAATCGCCCCGCCGCTCCCCTTTCGCCGCTTGGTCGGTCGGTCCACTTGCTGGCTGGTTGTAATTATAATAAAACAGCTGGCGAAATCAAAAACCAACAGCAGCCAGGCGATTGAGCAGTGGGTGGTCCGGGGGACGGTTGGTTGCCCATTAGCGATGTAATAAAATTATTACGCATACGCCGAGTGGCCTTTGAGGGGGGGAAACGCGTACGCGTTATGTTTTTATGGTTTTCATTATGAAAGTCAAACAAAATAAACTGGAAATTATAGACCACCAGCGATCCGGAATGCGACAGTAAATAAAATAAGCCAATCGACTCAGTCAACCGAACGACTGCAAGGACGAAGGAACGCTTGAATTACGAGTTATGAGCTTGTCCCTGGCGTGCGTGCTGCTGGTTGAAATGTTTAAGGATTCGCAGCACGATGACAGCAGGCGAGGCGACCTCGACACGGGCCAGGCGGGGGGAAGAAGGATGTGAGGAGCAGCTGTTGGGCAGGATCGTGGTGGTGGCTCTTTAAGGTCCTTGCAATGAAGTGCGCATTCAATTTGCAACTTCCTTTTTCGAACCGCTTGCAATTTGCGGACGGACGGCCACAGGAGAAGCAAATTTTGTCCTACGTCAAATTGCTTCCTGTTTCCAACCCCCTCACAATATTCCTGCCAGGGTCCTTCCGCCTGCCCGATTCATTTAATTTTGATTTCCTTTCCGTCCACAGGCCCCACAGACGGGGGGAGGGGGCTGATTGCTGGTGACGAAAAAGGATATAAAATGCCCATAGTCCTTTCGGCCGCCAGTCATTCATCAACTCGATAGTCAAACTGGCGGGCGGGCGGGTCGGCCGGCCAGGCAGGCATAAATTTGCCTGTATTAGAAACTCATTTCCGGTTGTAATTGAGTCCTGTTGGCCGGCCGAGCACGATCTTTCAACACGCGGGGGTGTGGCAAAATAATCAACGGTTGGGCATCCGCGGGGCTGCCTGACCTTGCCACGCCCTCCAACGCGCCACCGCAGGAGCAATCGTCACCTCCTCCCAATGCCCTCGCAATTTGCGTTTTATAATTTGTTATTTTGACATGCGAGCTCCGTCCGCCTGTCCGTCTGTCCGCCTGTCCGTCTGTCTGCCTGTCCGCCCCTTTTTCTATTTGCAATTTGAATTAGCCCGGCTGTCGGTTTTGTTGGTCAGTTGGTTGCCGTTTTGTCCCCAAGTGTCCTTCTGTCTGTGTGTGGAAATTTTTGTGCGCGATTCCATGTCCTTTTTTGTGTCGATGTGTGTGCGATTGAAGTGCCTGATTCGAATTTGATTTTGGCCGAATTGATTTTAATTTCTCGTCATTGTTTGATTGATGCTCCAAATGACCAGTTGGACATACGACCAGTTGGACAGACGACCAGTTGGACACATGACGCTTGTTCTCGAATTTTTAAATACCCCAGGGGAAAAAGTGAACCGACAAACGGATTTCGAATTGGAGCCACAGCCCATCAGCTGCCAGCTTTCAATTTGGTTCTTTGCAAGGGAAAAAAGTTCGAGTTTCAAATTTTCAATTGGATGGTTTTAAATTCGAAGGACGGAGCTTCAATTTCAGAACTGATTTCCATAAGTTTCTCACGTTTCTGACGTCGAAATTTCAACTGCAAGCTTTCAACTTGCAACCCAAAGATCAGGTTTTCAATTTTCAATTGAACGATTTCCGTTTCCTGAAGCAAGATGAGAGAATATGAGACAGCAGACAGGTTTTAATTTTATGCCCTCGTTCACTTGTTTAAATTTCCAGCCACGTAGTTTCAATTCGGTTCTTTCAAGAAAACTACACTTGTGATTGAAACTTGAAAACGGTTTCAGCGATTCATCTTTCAACTTGCAAGGCCTTTCAATCTGTTCAGTGTTTCAAACAGAATGTCAATAAAGCTCGCAAAATTGAATGATTGAATTGAATTGAAATTAAAACTTAAAATGAGAAAATGAAGAACCCAGTTAAGTATCCTTGTTTCTAGCTTTATTTCAATCCTTCAATTGCTTCGCTGCGAGCTTCAGTTTCAACTTGCAACAGACATATCTTCAACTGAACACTTGGCCCTTTAATCAATCATCGGATCATTTCTCCCCACTCGCTCCTTTCAATCACTTAAATCAAACCGATTGAAAGGCAGCTTAAACTTTCTACGTCACATCAATTGAAGACTCTTTGCCTTTCAATTATTTACCTGATAATTTCTCACTGAACTCTACCCGATTGAAAGGCAACTTCAATCTTGTGGTTCAACTGTAATTTGGTTCAACCAACGTCCTTCAATTTCAGAGCATCCAACAGCTTCTAATTCAATTATTTCTTCCTTTCAGAACCCTCACCGCTGTACGACAACAATCACTACCATGAGGAATGTTTGCGTTGCAATTCATGTGGCCTAAATCTGACCGGCCCGAACCAGAAACGTGCCCGAAGGTTCAAGGTGAGTCGCTTAATCATCCCTGATCCACTGGCCGCGCCATTTCCCATGCATATCAATTGACATATCAACTGAGGAATTCATAGCCGGTCATAAACCGCCCCCCCCCCCTTTCCATGATTGCATAATGAACACTCAAGAGGATTCGAGGCATCCTGCCCGGAGATCTGAAGACACTTGGACTTTGATTACGTTTACGAGTGTGCAGCGGAGTCATCAGTCGGGATCTCATGAGTGTTTAATCAAAATTAATAATTCAATTGGCATAACGGTAACATCACCGTTATGAAGGCGTCGGCCGCCATCTTCGCGCTGCGTCCATTTTGATTTTGTGCTCTCATTCGTGTTGTTTCGTTTTTCTTGTGCTTTTTTCTGGGTCGCCCGCAGAACCAAATCCTGTGCGACCTGCATTTCGCCGACGTGGCCCTAATGGAGTGCTCCGATTTTATGCAACAGCTGCGGAGCTTCAAGCCACAGTCGCTGGGCTGTGCGGTTGCCAGACGCAAGAGCTCGACGACATTAATATTTCCACTGCCGCCGCAGGCATGTTCAGGTATGTAGAATCCACAACGGACCCGCCCCCCTCACTCAGCCTCCCCCAGTTGGCTGCTTGGGGAGGGCAACACTTTTTTCTTGTGCCTTCAATTTTTTTCCATTTTTTTCGGCGGGCGGGTGACGGAGGTTTGGCTGACGGGCGCCATCATTATAATTCAAATGAGATTTGCCCGCGCCAACTCACGGGTCGTGGGTGGCGGGCGGGGCCACGACTGCCACGTCTACAAGTTGGGGAATGTTTGGCATTTTACGCAATAAAGTTGTTGAAACATATTTGACGTCACACACACACTCACACACACATGTGCCCTGCAAGCATTTCAGACCGGAGTTGAAATTATCATTGCGGTCGCCTTTGATCGGTTGAACAAACAAATTCAGCCAAATTGAGGCAACTCACAAATCCCCCGACCCACCGTCTGACCCGCTAAACACGCCATTTGGGTTTAGCTTTAATTAGCAAATGACCGAAAGACAAACAGAAGAGACTGAGTGATTGAATCTGCACAGCTTTCAATTGCTGAAGTTGAAGCAGTCGAACAGTTGAAAGAAAAGTATTAAAAACCAAATTGAAATGAAAAGAAAGTAGAAGTTGAGGGAATAATATCGGTGAAGGAATGCCTTGAAGTTGAAACAGAAAATCAGAAAAGGAATAGAAAAATTCAAATTGAAGCAACTGAAAGCATCAGAATTCAAGTATCAAAATTGAAGCAACGAAATTGAAGCCACGAAATGGAAGCTTTCAATTTGAATTTGCTTCAACTGAAACCAACTCGCCGCCTCGCTGAGGCTGTGAAATTGAAGTAATCATCATTTTCATCAAGCTTAGAACCCGGAAATTTCTCTGGCGCACTTTCAGCTTCCGTCGGCGGCGCAGAAAACGCTCGCTGGGTGGGGCGGGCGCTGCTGGCGGCGCAACCGCCATTTTTGTGCGCCGACATAAACTTTCAATTCACTTTTTTTTATTTTATTTCATTTTGTTTTATTTCCATTCATTTGTTGTTTTTTTTTTTCTTCCGTTTTGTTTCTTTTTTCCCCAGCGTCTTGGCCGCCTGGACGCCGCCGTTCGACGTTCGCCGGGTTTTGTGCATAAAATGAAACGCATAAAGTTTAATTAAAAAGCGGCTCAAATTGCCAGGCAGCACGCATGCAATTTGTGCCCTGTAATCGCCGAAGGAGAAGGACTCGGAGAGGACGGCCGGGCGGGCCTTTGACGTTTTTCATTTAATTTAACTTCAATTTTAATTATGCACTTCAAGTGGGCGCCAGCGAAATTCGTTTGTTGTTTTTCGTTTTCTTGGCAGCTTCAATTTCCGCCATTGACACGCCTGGGAAAAGTGGGCGGGGCGACCGGAAAACGACTTGATGTCTGTCAAAAAATAAAGAACAAGGCGAGCATCACATTTAAAATTCATTTGAGCACGCGCCCCAAACGATTTCAATTTCACAAATTGAAACTAAAAACCGAGCAAATTTAATTCCCTTTCAACCGATTGAATTACCCACAAAAAAAAATCACTCGAGGGCGTGGCAGGATTTTCCGTTTACTTTAACTGCCCCATGAAATTTCAAACGCGCCCCGACCACATCCACGTCAATATTTCTTCGTCCTTCGCCGGCTGCTCCTCCTTCTAAACTGAATAATCCGATTGATGAAATTTCCTGGCGTATCTTCCGATTTTTTTTATACACTCTGCGCGTGTGGCCACTTGGCACTTCGTTTATGGCCGGGCACATTTTTCTGTGGGTCATTTGAAGTAGCATTTGATGCATTTGCTTGCGGCCGCGCCGGCAGGACACTCGCCGGCCCCAAGTGGCCCTGATGTGTGTCAGTTTCGAGTGGAAAGTGCAACGCTTAGAAGACTCGACCGTCGCCGCCCTTTGCAGCCGAGCACTCGAGTTGACATGAAGGACTACAGCAGGCTGGAGTGCTTGGGGTCCTTTGAGAAGCCCGCCAGCAGCGCTGGGGATTTGTTTTCGCTTCTCCTGTTCTTTGTATTGTCAGGCCAGGTGGGGAGGCGGCCAGGTTGCCAGGCTGCCATTGTCGACTTGTTTTCGTTGGATTGCAATAATTTGGCTTCCAAGTGTCCTGTAAAATTCCCCGTACCCGGAATTGAAGCATCCTTATTCCAGAACAAATGGAAATTGAAGCTGTGACGCAAATGTCGCTCGATCCATCAAACGAAAGGATTAAATGGTTATGTGCTTTTTATTTGGGGCAGTTAAAATTTTAATGGCCAAGTTCGGGCAGTCGAATGGCGAGCTCATTAAGTTGGCATTTAAATTCCATTAAATTCGGAATTGCCGAAAACTGCAGCGACGATTTGCCTACTTTCAATCAGAGCAGTCAAACGAAGGACTTTAAATTAAAGTTTCCCCCGATGGCCGTTCATCAAATTCAATTGCTGAATAAAGAAGCAATTTGACCAGCGAAATTTAAACAATTCCAAAAGCAGCAACAAAATTGAAGCTGACCAATTCAAGGGAATAAATTTAGGCATTTATTTTCGGGCAGGAAAATTGATCTTAACAAATTGAGGGTTAGAATTTGAAGACGTGAGTCTGAGGAGTGGAAAATTGAAGGTACTGACTCACGAATTGAAGCCTCAGCATGCAACCCAGCGATTTGATTCTACGTTATGGAACTTACAGAGCTGAGCCTACTCAATTTAAGCTACTGAATTGAACCTTCCAAATTGAACCTCTCAAATTTGAAGGTTCTAAGATTACTTAAAAAAATTGATGCTGCTTAATTGAGCTTACCAAATTGAAGCTTCTAAATTGGTCTTACCGAATTAAAGGTACTGAATTGAAGCTACCCAATTGAACCACTCAAATTGAAGCTACGCTATTCAACTAAGCAAGTAGAATCTACGGAATCGAAGCTACTGAATTGAATCATTCGAATAGAAGGTACTAAACTGATCTTACCGAATTGAAACAACTGTGAATTGAACCTATTAAATACAACTCCTCAATTGAACTTATTTAATTGAAGCAACAGAATTAAACCTACTGAACTGAAGCTACTGATTTGAACTGACCAAATTGAAGCTTATAAAGAAAACCTACCAAACTAAAACTATTTGAATTGAAACTACGGAATTAAGACTACTGAACCATTGAGCCATTCTAATTGAAGCTTTTCAATTGAGGCAAGAATTGAAGCTGCAAATTGAACCTACCGAATTGAAGCTATGAATTGTACCTCTTCAATTGAAGCTACTAAATTTAACCTCTCGAATTGAAACTACCAAATGGGAGCCAACGATTTGATCCTATCGAATTGAAGGTTCTAAGTTAAACTTTAGATCGAAGCTGCTGAACCAAACCTATCGGATTGAATGTGCTGAATTGAACCTCTTTAATTGAAACTACCGAATTGAAAGGACGTTAATGAAGCCTTAAGAAACCCAACCACCAAAGGGGAAATACCCGAACCAAATCCACTGAACCCAAGACTCTAAACTGAAGCCACTGCCCTGGGAAATTGAAGAAACTCAGCAGCAACCTCCAAATTGATTGATTCCTTCCTGGAATCGAGACTTCCCTTAGACTTAGTGCCCCAAATGGAACTCCTCAAAGGCTTCCTTCTCACATCATCCAATTATTCGAATAAAACGGGAATGCACTTAATTGAAGCTGCCGAATTGAAGCGGCTCCGAAAACCATTCGAGCGGAAAAAACAGCCGGCAATTAAAGCCCAGGATATTCTGCAAGGAGGCCCACAACTACCGCCGACCCCCCCAAATGCCAGTGCAAAAGTTTCGCAAATTAAGGTGCCCATCGAGCCTGCCCCCCGCCCGAAGCCTTCTTAGTTGAAAGGCAATTTGGCGGAGGCCTCGGCCGCCATCGTTCGTGTGGGTTGGCATCAAAAATTCAACTTAAATGAGCAGCCGCCGCCGTTGCCGCCAGCGAAAGGAAGCTCCTGTCGCGGTAGTAAATCTGGGCCCCCGCCGCCGAAACGATTCAATAAATTGACTCATTAATATGCAAACAGCATCAGTTCAGCCAAAAAGCCACTTAATATTGAGCCATGATTAAAGTTTAGTTCGGCTCAGCCAGCGAGGGCGGCTGGCTGGCTGCCTGCCTGGCGTACGCAGTCGAGTTATAAAATAGCCGAAAATAATAAAACAAAAATAATCATTTTGCACGTCCGTCCAGCGCCCAACGCCCGCCGCCGACGCGTATGCGTGACGTATACGCCACGTAGGACGGACGGAGGGCCGGTTGGAGTTATAAACACGTAGCAGGGATATTCCGGCCGTGGATCGCAAGGACCAATGCATGGAATATGTGTACGTGACAATTAAATTTATGAAATTGCTGCCCCCCGTCCGCTGGCCTATTTGCGTCTATTTTGGTGGCCGGCCAGCCGAAAGTCACTGAAGTGGGCCAAGTGGTCGACTTGGGATCAGGAGCAAAGAGTCCGTGACTGTCAGCCGAGCCGGCCCATTAGCGAAGGGGGAACAGCCGGCAAAACTTGCCAAGCCAACGGAGCGAAGGGCACGGCAATTAAAATTTCCCGCTGAACAAAGTTTGCAGGTCTTCGCTTGAATTGAAATATCAATTAAAAGATCGCCAAGAGAAACTCACAGGGTCGCATTTATCATGCGGCTGTCAAGGAAATGAACAAAGCTGCCGCCGCCGAGATAACAAATCGAAGAACTTGGCCGGCCAAAGGTCGTGACACAGCCGCGGGGCGACTGTCAGAAGGGCGAGGAAGACAAGTTGAAAGCTGCCTGCGAATTCAGTTCAATGAAGGCTTCAATTTCCTGCAACTTAAGCGGGAGTTCGATGAAAATTCGGGGGTTACTTTGCCCTTTTAATGTGAGGGAAAAGATGAGAAGAAAGTCCGCCAAATCTTAAGTAATAAGTGGAAGGAATTTAAGTCCTAGAGTAAGTCAACTTTGGGTCTTCAATTTCAGGTATTTAAGTCGTTGGTTGGGGGCCTAGTCTATGAGATTTTATATTTTTCTTTGTAGAAAGTCTTTTAAATTAAAAACAATATAAATTTTAAATTTTCTATTTACATTTTTTATCAACTCAAAGCGCTGATTGACTTAAAATTGAAAGCTGGAAATGAAACATCATCGGCTCTTCAGTCAGCAGTTTTAATCACAGAAACAACAAACACTTTCAATCGCTGGAAACCTTCTTCCCTTCAACCAAACAGTTTCAATGAAGTTTCAACGTCAATGCTTCAACCAGAAAGCGTCTACCTGCCGAATTGGTAATCAAACAGTTTGAATGAAGTGCCGAATTCGGACGCCCAGCGAAGTGTTGAAAGTGGAAGGAAGCTTTTTAATCCTCAGTTAAAATCTAAGGAAGAAGCAACCGTTTTAATCGCTTGAAACCATTTTCCCTTCAACCAAACAGTTTCAATGAAGTGCCGGCTTCAAGATTCAACCAAACAAAATTGAAAGCCCTGCCAGACTTCCTGGGAAATATTGAAAGTGAAAACTCTTCAATTAACAATGTGATTGACTTAACCAACAACTCTTTCAATCGTTGGAAAGAGTCTTTCTTTCAACCAAACAGTTTCAATTAAGTGAGTGAAGCTTTCATGTGTCACCCATAAACATCAAGACCAAACAAACGCTGCGAGACTTCGTTGGAAATGTTGAAAGTTAAAATTCTTTAGTTCGGAGTTTCAATTACAGACACAAGTTCTTTCAAAGCTTCCTGCTTTCAATCAAACACTTTCTATGAAGTTTCAGCTTCACTGCTTCAACCAAACCAAGTCCCTGCCTGACTCCCTAGAAGGAATTACTAAACCCACAAACACTTTCAATCACTGAAAAGCATCTCCTCCCTTCAACCAAACACTTTCAATTAACTGCCAGCTTCAACCAAATCAAATCCAAGGCCCTGACGAGCCCCCTGTGAATTTTGGGCAAGCTCGTCCGCGAATATGTTTCTCATTCTCCGCGGCTCGACGCATTCACGTTTTCAAATTTACATTTTAATGTGCGTTATTAGCAGGATAATCGTTGAAGGAATTTACGCCACCGTCAACCGCCCGTGCCACCGCCCCCGCTGCCGCTGCCGGCCGGCGGTTGGCGTGGCGCTGTCGTTTCTCCAGCACTCCACCGGTTCCATTGTCATATAATTTATATCTTTCTATTTTGTAGCATTTGGTTTTGTCTCTTTTATAGAAAGCAGGGCGGGGGGGATGGGAGTGCTGCTGCCACCGACAAGGTAATAAATTCACAGCCAACGAAATGAAAGGCAGCTGGAAATATGAACAGCGTGGCGTCCCCGAAGGTCCTTCGGGTTGGACTGTCATTTTTCAGGAACTCTCGCTGTAGATTTTTGTTAATATTTTAATATGTCGTCACGGGCATTTTGTTCCATTTTTTCCCTGCCCCCAGCCCCCGAAAATGACTTGCATTTATTTCGGGGCTGTCGCCGGAGGAATTTTTGAAAAATGATTTCAATTTCTTGGCGTGTTCGCCAACGCGACGCCTAATAAATTGAGTTTTAATAGCGCAGCAATTAATTTGGCTGCATTGAAAGCCGTCGAGATTCATTAATTTCAACCTGACTCAAGGTGCGGTTTCTGCACGAAGGCCAATTAGGGAGGACGGCAGGCAGAGGAAGAAGGAGACGCTGGGAAATTCCAAAATTCTTGTTGCCGAGAGGCGGAGGGAAAAATGACATTCAAGCATGTGGAATGCGGAAAAAGGCTTTTAACTTCAACTTCAATCGCCTGAAAGGATTCGGAGTATTTAAACACAATTTCTCTCAGGGATTTATGAGCACTTTCGGTTGAATTGAACTGTCCGTTCGGGTGATTAAGCTGCCCAAGGCAAAGCCTCAATTAAGTTGAAAGCTATGAAGGGGAGGGGAATGGGGGGGCAAAGGTTAAAATGCAAAATTCACTAAGTAGAACTTTTGTGGTTTGCACATGCCTGGGATTCCTAAGAGTTTTGGGTTTGATTGAAGCACAAAATATAAGAGGCTTCTAATTTCACCTTCAATTTCAAGAACTTTCATTTTAAGGCGATGGAAGTAATTTTGATTATTGAAGAGCTAAGCTCACTTCATTGCCTTGCATTTGAGCTATCCAAAATGCTACCTTCAATTTCCAGAAAACTCTTCTACTTTCAGTTTTAATTGCTTGAAGCTTTTTAGCCTTTCTGGCGGCAACTTTATCCGCAATTTCTAAGATCCCAAAACTATTTTTGTGCCTTGGAATTGACATTTATTTTCCAGGAATCACTTAAATTTTAGAATCAATTCGTTAACTAAAAAGTTGATAGGTGGTTTGAGCAATCTTCAATTTCATAATTCAATTTAAATTTTGGTCGAACGAATAGGTAAGCTCGCCCTAAAGGAACATTAAAGTCACCTTCAATTTCCAGGAATCTCTTCAGCTTTCAGTTTCAATTGGTTGAAGCTAAGAAGCAGAAAGTTGATCTGAGCAGCCTTCAATTTCGTAGTTCTATGTCAGTTTTGGTTGAACCAAGAAGAAAATTTGCCCATTGAAGTTGATCTTTCCAAAAAGCCACCTTAAGTTTCGAAATTCAAATTCATTTTCGGTTGAACGAAGACGAAAACTCCCAAACCCTCCAAATAGCCACCTTCAATTTCCAAATTCAGCTTAAATTTTAATTGAACGAAGACGAAAACCCGCCCATCTGGGAAATTGAAATACAAACAAATGAAAACATATGAAGACCCAGACAACAATTAATTTTGGGTAGGTAATTAGGCTATTAAATTGGCCAAGTCAACTGGCTTTCAATTTAATAGTTTTAGGCGAGCATTAATTAGAAATTTACACTATCCGCTGGTCGTAATTGAAATTACTTAATTCAAAGCAATTAATTAGCTGGCCGACCGCTCAAAGGACACTTTTGTTACTGCCCATTAGCGATGTAATAAAATTACAAACACCCAACGGGCTGGGCGGCGATTTTCATGGTTTTCCATTATGAAAACTTTGGCAGAATAAACTGGAAATTACAGGACACTAACCACAATGCAACGGCGGTGCGTGCGTCCTCCCGGAAGCGTTTGGGTCTTGGCCCGCAAATTGCCAGAGTCCGAAGTTCCGTTGACTGATTTGGAATTCATGGGCGCTGCGCGAAGTTGGCGGGCAGAAGAATTTGTCGTCTGTGGACTGCAATTTGCGGTCATTTAGCGGGGTCCTTGGTTCGTGGGCCAAATTGCTTCCGGTTGCGGAGACCGAGTTTCGTGACGTTTCGCCGGTTTTAATGACGAGCAATCAACTTTCAATTTGCTGCAGCCAATATCTCGTTTCGGGCCACGCTCTCCAAACAAAGGAATTCTCGTTTGAGGAACTTGAAACCGAACGATTGCAGTCCCAAAACGAAGCGAGGACACAGCTCGTGTGGGTGTCAGGCTCAAGTTGACTGAGCAGTCGCCATGGCACTTGGGATTCCTCCAGGCGCCGAAGGGTATCTGTGAGTCGGCGGATATTTATTTGCTGTTGTCTTTTGGTTGGCCGCTGAGCAAACAAAGTTGGGAATTTGATTTGGCAAAGCAAACTAAAACCTCCTCACGCATTCAGAGGACATCGCCGGCCATCAAGGTAAATGGAAATTTATGAAAACTCTCCTCCACAGTTTGAGTGGAAAATCAAACAATGCCCCGCCGCCCGCCCGATCAAACTTTTCATCCCACTTCGGTTCGGTTTGCCCCAGCAAAGTCGTCGCCAAGTGCAGAATGAAAACGCATTGAATCCGCCGCAGAAAAGAGGAAAAACTATAAAGTTGAAAGTGCCTGCTTCCCGGCGTGTAAGTGGCCAACGAGTAGAAAAAAATCCGCACATTTTGCCAGCTCTCCGTTGCCAGGATAAGTGAGCCATCAAAGCGCATCACTTTTACTTTTTCCTGCTGTTTTCTTGTTCCTCCAGGACCTCGTTTGGGTAGTTTGCACGTACGTGTCACGCGGCCCCGCCCCTCCGCCCGGGCAGCCTCCTTTAATTGAGCATCTGGCGGCAGCTCGCGAGGTCGCACGGTGCGTATACGCAATTTCCATTTCCAATCAAATGTTTCTCCCCCCGCCGCCACACGTCGGCTGGCATTCGTCGCCTTGGGGGCATCCATCTTCGCTTTTTTCCCCCGCTTTTCTCATCAGGTAAACGGTGCCAGGGGAGTCCTCTGAATGCTTGCATGCAAATGAAAGTTGAACAGGCCTTGCAAGCAAATGGCAAGGAAGTGCAAGGAATTGACCCACAAAGCCTCAGACGAGTGCAGGGGATCGAGAGGAAAAGAGGTGAGGGAAAGTAGCGAGAGGCAAACGAGAAGCAGGACAAGAAGAGGAAGGAACGAAACAGAGAGGAGATCGAAGAGTCAAAGAAAAGAAAGATGTAATGAAGAAATAAGAATAACAGAAGGGCGAGTAAAAAAAACCAACGAGAGGGCAGAAACAGGAAGCCAAAGAATAATGAGACGAAGGAGAGAATAAGGACGCGGTCAATGGAAGAACGAGAACAGGAAGATAAGACGACAAGAAGAGGAGAAGAATGAGAAGCAAAGATGCAAACGTGAGGAGGACAAGAAAAGAACTGAATGAGATCTGAAAACGAAGTCAGCGAGAAGTCCATGAGATCAGAACGAAAGTCAAACGGGAAGCGATTTAAATCGGAATGTACGGGAACTCTTCAGGAACCGAACGGGAAATAATCAAGAACCTTACGAGAATTGCTTAAGAACTAATCGAGAACCAATCGAGAACTCAGGTAGAACCGAAGGAAAAGTCACTGAGAACTCAACGAGAGCCTGAAATTTACCGATAAACCAACGAAAACCGCACAAGAGCCCCAAGAACCATTTAAAGAAGTCATAACGAATGAAAGACGTCTTCCGTTGACGGTTCTTTCATTATTCTTCTCCTTTACGGAAAATAAATCTGTCTTGGTTGCGAGACAAGAAAGACGTCAAATTTGCCCGCCCCCAGCCACTCAAGGACCCAAAGAAGACAAACCAGGAAGAGCCGACAAATTGCTCGATTCTTTCATTGTTTGCCATTGAAAATCCACAGGCAAGGACAACGGCAAGCGACCCTTCCAATCGAATTTGCCTCACTCGGCTTATCAGTTTCTATCCCAAGTCCACCGCCCCTGCCAGGATATCAGGAGAAAAAAGTTAAAAAAAAAAACCCCGGCATGCAAAACAAAACAGCAAAAAAAGAGAGAGGAGTGTAATCGAAATGAAGACGCCCAATAAATCAAACGAGGACGTCAAACTCGATGAGGGTTGAGTTGCAGCGCCCACGGTCATATTTTATGGCTAGTTGAGGTCCTGGCGAGGGCCGCTCAGAAATTGCAAATATGGCAAAAATATCGACTGCCAGCCCAGCGCCGCCAGACAGCCAGACAGGCAGACAGCCAGACGAGAGCCAGGCAATGTCAACTTCACGTTTATTTACATGACAAAGCCCGCCAGACCCAAAGGACGAGAGGGGCAGGGGGTGTCCTGTAAGGCCCGAGGGCGAATGCAAAGGGCAGGTGACCATAAAAAACTTGGACGCTGAACGCGAACATTTCGCCCGGTCGGTTGGTCGCTTGGTCGGCTCAAGGAAATCAAGCAGATGGCGGTGGGTGGTGGGTGGTGGGTGGAGGGCTGTGGGCGTTGGCGGGGCTGCCAGCAAACAAAACGAACAACAAACAAGTGAAGCCGATAGCCAACATTATTATGGACAAAGTGACACCCACCCGGGCATCCGTGGCGTCGGCTGAAATGATAAAGTTGTGGGCGGCGGCCCGCCAGGCAGGCAGGTGCTGTGTGTGTGTGTGTGTGGGTGTGTGTGTGTGTGTGAGCATCTGCATTAAATTATTGATTCGATTTCGCGCGCGCGATTCTCGTTTTTATTGTCGTTTGGCGTTTGGGTCGGTTTGGCATGAATTGTGGCCGCCACCATTGTGAAAGTTTGCGGCTGTCTGGGCCGCCCATCTGCCCAAGTGTCAGTGGTCTACCGTCGACTGTCCTTATGTCCTTCTCGTCGATGTGTGTGTGCCACGCCCAAAAAGTGCCAAAACATCGCCGCTGGATTAGTGGGCGAAATGTTTAAGGCTTGCGTGCGTGTCACTCAAGCCCACTCGAGTGGGCGGGGTCAGGCTCACCGTGTCGAAGTGTGTATAAGACTCCGGTGTGTGTGTGTGTGTGTGTGTGAGTGTGTGAATAGGCGTGTTTTGCCAGCCAACAAGACATAATCAATCACTTAACCCCAAGCAAAGCAAGGCAGCCGCAAACGTTCTTTTCAATTAAAGTTTCGCTTTCACTCGCTTAGTCAACGCAAAAGGCACTGAAAGAAATCCGCCAACCGCCCAACCCAATCAATTAGCCCGAATTGCAAATCACCGCCAACGCACAGAGAACCCTCAAGACAATCAGGGAAAAACAGGCAAAGAGCAAATGAATTTTGAGGAACGGGAATTTCTATATATCTTTTTTGAGAACTCTTCCGATCCGTCTGATCTATAAAAAATATAAAGATAACCAAAAGATCTGAATGAAAGCCAACTGAGAACTGAATGGGAACAAAATCGAAATATCTTTTAAGAGATTAAGTTAAGTCCGTCTCTAAGAATCCCTAAGGCTTCTGAAATAGCTTCCAAGATTCCTTAACTCACTTCAGGAACCTCAAAACATAAAGAAGATTGAAAAAGTTTCTTGGATGCTTGGAATGCTGGGAGTCTCAGCACAATAGAATTCTTAGAGAGTTCTTAAGATTCCTCAACTCGCTTCGTGAATATCTAAGCATAAGGATGCTCTGAGAAAAGCTTTTAAAATTTCCATAATTTCAATAGGAAACTGGGAAACTGGCTAATCTCCAAACTACAAGATTCCTGCAACTCTTCGCAATCCTCTTCAAACTATAAATGCTTTTAAAAAAGATCCCCAAGATTCTCTAACTCGAATGGAACACTAGGAATGCTGGAAGTCCCACAACTAAAATCTTCTTGAAAGGCTTCCCAATTTCCTTAACTTTAAAGACACCCAACTTCCCCTTCCTCCTAATTTCCTTTGATTTCCTTGAATTTACTGCTATCATTTCGATTTGAGACGGTCTTTTTCCTCGGTGCATTCAATTCCAAGCGTGTTTCCCTAATGTTTCCTTGATTTCTCCACCCCTGTCGACGGTCCGTCGAGCGGCTGTCCTAATGGCAGTCGCTGGCCCCCAACCGCTCGCTGGGGTTTTGTTGACAGGCTCGGTTATCAATTTCCGAATCCGGCGCCTGGTCTATTTCACTTTGCATACTGAAGTCCTGGCCGACAGGCCGGCGAACACGCATATGGCATTCAATTTGGAATATCATCGAGTGGTAAAGAGTCCTGGCCACCTTTTCGTCCGTTTTCCAGGCTTGGCATTTCTCTAATTTTCCTTAACAAGAAATCATAAATCTGTTGCTCATTGTGGGCCGTAATTGAGGGAATGACGCACGCAATTCTCTTCGCGCTGCTTGGGGGCTTCGTTTTTGTTTTCCCATTTCAATCGACACGGCCAGCGCCAGGACTCGTAATTTTCAGGCCCACCTTCCATCATCGCAGGCTGGGCGGCCATTCACTTGAAAGTAATTTGTTTTCATACGACAATGCGGAAATTTCCGCATCCCACCGCCAGCCGAATGAGAGAGAGTTTTAAATTTATTCACGGTTGATTTCAACCATTAAGGAGTCGTTTCGAATTATGCGAATGCTCTTGGCGTTCGCTGGCACAGGCAGTAATGAAAATTAAAACAAGCCAAGAAAAGAAACTCCTATGAATTTCCCGAGAATTATCCGGAACCTGGAGTTATGGATTTATTTTGTGAGTCGGCAACGGAAAGTTGGTCCCCTGATTGATCTACTTATGAATTCTTCTATCTCTCCATTGGAAAACTCTCGTAAATTGTTGCGAGAAGTCAGTCAACTTCTGCTCCCCCAACTGTCCATCTGCTCAAGATTAAATTGGTCAACTTACGGTCAGATTTACGTTTTCCACTACCAAAAACAAAACAGCAGTTTGCACAGAACATACAAGAAGCCAGCCGACCACTTCTACTCCTCAACTGTCCATCTGCCCAAGTAGATTACTGACCAATTTGGCAAATCTTTGTTTCGTACATCACCGATTTCCTAAGGTTCATATTCTTCTGATATGAAATCGCAGTCTAAGCCTTAAAAGCAGATTCATAAATCCAGTCAACTTCTCCACCATCAACTACCCAGCTGCCCAAAAATATGACTCATCCACTTTGGAGTTCTTAATCTTTAGGTCTATATTCTACGAATATAAATTACCATCGAAACTTGTATAGAAGATTCCAGAAGCCCGCCAACTTCTGCATTTTCAACTGTCCATCTGCCCAAAAATACTACTCATCCATTTTGGAAACCTCTAATTTCTCCATCACATACGTCTGTAATCTTCAGATAAAAAATTACCATCCAAATCTGTAAACAAACATCAAGAAATCCGCCAACTTCAACATCTTCAACTGCCCATCTGCCCAACAAGAATTCTGATCAATCTGTTATCCACTTCATCACATAAATCCAAATTTTCATATGCTTCTGATACTACGAAATCACAGTTTAAAACTGTAAAGAATCCTAAGCCCGCCCTGTCAACTTCTGCTTGTCCAACTGCCCATCTGCCCAAAATAGGCAAATCATTCAGTGGCTTTCAGGGTTTTGTTTTTTACTTCCTTGCTCGCTTGGTTCTTAGCGTTTTGTCATATCCCAAATGTCCTTCTTCATAACTGAGAGGACAAAACTCGCCAACTCACCGCCCGTCCGCCTGTCCGCTTGCCTGCCACATCAACAAATTACTTCATCAAATCAATAACGAGAATATCCACTTAAGTGATCCCAAGAAGAAAAAAAAAGGCGCTACCACTTTCTCCCCGGCCGTCCAGCCTGCTGGCGGTAAATGGCAGCGAGTTAACCTCCCGAATGTTTGGTGGTCGTTGGTCGGGTCCTTTGTTAGTTTGATTGGGCAATTTTCGAATTGCCTTATCTTCGGAATCCTCGCTGGAAATCAGCGGGGACGAGAAAAAAACTCTGAAAGTTTTTTCTCTCGTTTTTTTTGCGCTCGATTTATATCAAAATAATAAACTAAAATTACATTTGCTGCCAGCACATTTAGCATAATTTGGCACTTCATTACCGGCAACCAGGGAGGACTTAGGGCCGCCGCCAGCCCGCCCCCAGCGGCGGGACTGTGGCGGTGACGTTGGCATTCCGGAAAAAAACCTCAAGCAACAAAAGTTTCGGGGCAAAAAAAGTTTTCTCCTCCTTCACCACAACTACGGCGAAGATTGAGGCTCAAAGACAAAGGAGGCGGTTGCTTGGTTATGAAAGCATCCTTCGCGAACCGAAGCCCCGCAAGCTGAAGGGGGAGGAATTTTTACCTTCAATCGCTCCTTTGAGTTGAATTGAAAGTTTCCCCCGCTCTCGCCCGATTAGATTGCCGGCGGCAAGACAACCCAGGAGGTGTGGGCGTCACCTTTCCTATCAAAGGCGCGAGGACACAAGGGGCAGGGATGGAATCAGAGTTGCTGTTTTGAACAAAAAATTGGATGCTTTTTAATTGAGGATGCTCAGGGTTTCGCGTTTTCAGGTCATTAAAAGTAGCAAGGTTCCTGCTCGCTGGCCTTTTGATCTCGAGGGCCAAATTAAATGCCAATTAAAAGTAAAACTTCTCGGGCCACAGGACCAGGAATAGTTGCTGGGGGATCCAAAGAAATAATGTTAATTTCAAATGGATTAATGAGACAATCTCTTGTGGGTTTGGAGGATTAAACGGACAGACGGTAATATATTTCCGATTGCCGGACAGCTGAAGACTTAAGCTCGGCGCTCAAATGTAGGCAACGCTTTTGGCCCCAACCGCCAGGCGCTGCCGTCATCTCGACATTAGCAAGGCTCGCGGGAGTCTATGGCGGCCATAAAACACCAACACCCTTTAAAGGCCATAAACCTTAATTGCTGATTACGCATACGCCGCGTGGTTCGATCGTCTCAGTCGTCGTCGCCGTCGTCGTCATCGTCGTTTGCTGGCCGCCATTGCAAATTGCGTTTGACAAAAAGAAAGAAGAGAAAAAAACGACTATGCCGTCAACAAAGAAAATATTTCAATAATTTTTCTCTGCCGCTCTTTTCGCTTTAACCGCCTTTGCCAGCCTCGGCCGCTGCGGTTGTTTTTGTTGCGCTGCCGCCGCTGCCACATAATTTGAAAATTGAAATTGCCGTCACGTACGCGGCGGCATTGCCGCCAGCAACGACGATGCCGATGCCGATGACGGTGGTTGAATCGGTCGGGGAGAGTCGCCCCCGCGCCTGTCGATGGTTGAAAGCAAATCGTGGGCAGTTTTCCCGGGCGCAGGGGGCGGCTGAGTGAGTGACAGAAAACGCGGCCACTTGTCAACATGAATTTCAAATTTTCTGTTACCGTTGTCGCCTTTCCTCTTTTTCTTTCGCTGGAGCGTTGTTTGTGTTTCCTTTTCGTTTTTGTGTTGGCGGCGTTGTTTTTGTTGTTTTTATGTTTTTAAACACTTTTCAGTGTTGGTGTTGTTGTTGTTGTTGCGGCATTTCTGGCACGCCTGGCAGTTGTTATTTTTCCTTTTGTTTTTCCTTCTCTTCACTCTGGGATTTATATAGAATTTTTACCGTTATGCTTGCTGTATTTTTATACCGATATTTTCTTTTGAGTGCTGAGCCCCAACCCCGGCAATTGAGTTCAATTTTAATGCGTTCTCCGACAATTTTGAGAGGCTTTTTTGGCCTTTGATTTATTGGCAGGGCCTGTAATTCCTCTTCTTGAATTAAGAGCAGGAATGATTTTTTACCCTCGCTGTTAATTTTGATCCTTTTCTCTCCCGCCCACAAGCGTTAAATTTGTTTGTGGAGACAGCAAACAAATTTGCGTAGAGCCGCACAAAAAATGTGGAATTTACGGCGGAGTTCGTTTAACCTGCCACCTTGACGGTTGACCGCGACGCGTCCTCACGTGTCCTGCCAGCCGCCAGTGTCATATTAATTAAAGCCAAACAAACAGCCAAAACAAATGGCAGCTGGGTAATGGCCCATTCGCTCGGCAAGCAGCCCAAATGAGTTGACTTTTATGCAAATGCATGGCCGGCCCGCCGGCCAGCACTTCGGCCATTTTGGCCACTTGGCAGGTAGCACGCATCACGTGGCCTCTAAATCGGGGCAAGACGAAGGATACACAACCCCTTGTCACGGGGTTGGAAACGTGGTTGAGGCAGGACGAGGGGCGGGGGACGGCTGCTATCTCATTTTACTTTTTCTGCGTCTCCTTTTTTTGATATTTGCGCTTTAATGAATTTCAATGCTTCAGATTTCTTTTTCCCGGGGTTATCTACTTAAATTGAGATTAATAAAGAGCAGAAAAAGGGGAGAAATAGGAAAATCCCATCAAACCAACTGAGAAATGCTCTACAGAAAGCAATTTTACCCCTTTAGGTACCCCTTGGAGATTTTTTCTTCCAAAAAGAGTATTCATAGTGGGCTTACTATACCAATCCACTGTAGTTGTTATCAACAACCATCCTGACAAATTTTATACCCCTAGCTTTTATGAATCGAAAGATACGCGGGGTTCAAAATTGTAGGAGCAAAGGACTTTTTTACCCTAACCACTTAACGGACTCGGCGGCACAAAGAGAATACTTTAATAAATTTATTTGGGTGCCCAACGAGTCTGGCGGATGAATATACCCTTCACGCTTGGGTAGGAATGTGTAGGGTACATGGGGTGGGGGGTAAGTTGACTTACCTTCGGCATAGACGAATGCCATTTTCAGGACGTTGCCTGGCTCAGATTTTAATCGCCGCGAATTTTTTGGTTACCATAAAAAAAAACAACACAGACAAAAAAACTGGGGCAAAAACATCTTTTTGGGTGGGGGGAGGGGGCGGGTCGACGGGGAGTTTGT
>JBAMCP010000134.1:0-13204 GCA_037075105.1 Lissocephala sabroskyi | reverse complement strand
AAAAAAAAGAGGGAGGAGAGAAGAAAAAAAAAAACAACTACCCCAAATCCCTATATTCTCCCCCCCCCCCCCCCTCCCCCCCCCCCCCTCCCCCTCTCCACGTGGAGTTTGTGTGCGCACAGATTTGCTTTTAATTTATAACAGCAAATCCCAGTAAATCGGTGTGGGATCAAGGGTTGAAGGTACAAGGAAAGGTCGCCTCCTTTTTCCCCTCCTGTTGTGGAAAATAAAGAAAAACAAATTCGAAGAAAAGCGCAGAAAAAACAGCAAAAATTACCAAAGTTCTAGACGAGGCGAAAGAAGACGAAGCCCGGATTTTTTTTTTTTTGGTTGTAGGCAGCAAAAGATTAAAAACGGATTCGTCTCGCGGGGGGGACGAAGGTGAGGACGACGGTGGGAGGAACTTAAAAGGAATGCAAAGTTGACAGAGAGATAAATTTGATGCAAGGATTTCTTCATTACTTTTGGTATTTCAAACGGAATTGGAAGCCGAAGCTCAGCACAGCTGATGAGATTAACAAAAAGGAACGTCGCCAATTTCGCAAGGATTAAGATCAAAGCCCAAACAAAGACGACAAAATTATTGTCAACTTTTCAAGGATCTCGGCAAACTTATCGCCTGCCACAAACACACACAAGGACGCAAAATAAAAGAGCCCGACTGAGGCTGATATGAGAACCTCAAGGATCCTCAGATGGTCAGAGATAAATATCATTATTTAAAGGGACATATGAAGCAGAGATTTCTTGGTTTTTTACCCTTTATCCTTGCTTGTTTTATCAGTGAATATTAATTTAAAAATGGCGCTTTCATTCCCTGTAAGTCGTAGCAACCAAAGCGAATTTTAAGCTGCTTGGTGTTACTTCTTACAGTGATTGAGGGTGGCCGCATCAACAGGTCCTTGAGACCGGCAAACTTAAAAGATCCTATGAGGAATTAACAACATAAATGGCAACCTATTTCCATAAGAAGTTGAGTGGTTCAACAGCTTCGTTGGCTAAGAATGCAAGGGTACATTTTTTGGTGGCTTTTTTTAGAATTTACCCCAAGGGCCACAGGGATTCTATCCTGAGAAAATCCCCCAGATTCCTTAAGCTTTATCAACTTTTCTCTCCTTGCTCCTAGAGCCTTTCTCTTTTACCCTTTTGATAGCTCCCAAATCTAAATCTCCTTTTTACCCCAAGCTTTCCAATTCTCCCATAAATCCTTTTTTTCTAAGCCACTTTTTAATGGTATCTGCTTTTAATTCGTACTTTGATATCCTGCTTCCTTTTGTGCCCATTTATTAGCTGAAAATGTGTTCAATTTTCACTGGAAATTAAAATCATCTTTGTGTTTTCCCTTTACCCACCCCCAGACTCAAAGTCAGGACGAAAATTTCTTAGCTTCTGCTTTACGAGAGTTTTCCTTGTGTTTTCCCCATTGAGTTCCGTTCAATTCCATTTTGATTCACTGAGGCTTTGCCCATTGTGCTCTTTGATTTCCTTACGTTTCCACCAATTTGCTTGTTGTTCCCTCAGATTTTCCCCCCCGACTGTACATAAATTTTGAAGGGGCGTGGGCGTGGCCAACGAGGGAAGCATGACAATGGCAACAAAATTCTAGCGAATGTAGAACGCAATGCCGGTGGAGGCGTAAGGATAATGGAATTTTAAGGAAACGCCAGTGGAGGGGAAGGGGGACGGCTAGGAAATCCCAAAAATGCTGGCTGAATTTTCAATTCAAGTTGAAAACAACCCTCCCCCACCCCCCGCCAATCAAATCGATAAAAAGTCAGAAAATTATCCGACGACTTTGAGGTCCTTGAAAACGCTCAATTAGCAATTACTTAAAAAAAAATGAAATTCTCAAATGCAAATAGAAACAAAGGCGAAAAGCCAACAACAAAGGCGGAGGAGTTGTTTGCCCGTTGTCCTTATTGTCCTCGGCATTGACATCATTAATGGCGCCCGAAGTGTCCTCCATTTGAGAGTTTGGCGCCGGCCAAAACAAATAAACCAAAATGCTAAAAAGGTGCCAGGAACACACAAAAAGGACACCCCGAAAACGCCCCTCGCTTTCATCTCCAATTGTTACCCATTTAAGGGGCCAGCCGGGCCGACGGGTTGGGGGGTTAAACCGTTAAAATTTCAGTGCCCCCCACCCGCCGGTGCCGTTTGATGACCGCTGGCCCAAAATTTCGTGCCTGATCATAAAGGATTCGCGTCATCGCAGGCAAGTGCAGGCGATTATAAAGCCTCTTCGCTAATGGATTTTATGACGCCCCAAATCCCCTGCACAGCATAAAACCGAGAAACGAATTTCACCCCCTCCTCCTGCCCCGGCCGCCGGCAGTTTGGTCACAAAAAGATTCAAACAAAAAAACCGACGACCGCCCGGCCCCAGGCGATTCGGAAGGGTGTTCGTGGGGTCGGTCAGCGGCGCTGGGATTGCGGTAATTCGAAAAACATAAACCGGCGCATTTATTTTGTCTTCGCCCGGAATACCAAAATCGCCAAAGCAGAGAAAGAGAGGAGGAGAGAAGAAAAGAACAAAACAAAAACGCCGACCCTTCCGAGGCTTCAACCCCCAAAACTGATTTCGCGATAAGAAAGCAGCGCCAACCGATCGGCCGCTGCCCAATGGAAGCGCAGCGCGAGGCGCCAAGTGCGAGAGTCTGGGAGAGGGGAGCGGGGGGAGCCTCTGCCGAGCCGGGAGACACGGCAGATCAGAAGCAAAAACAAAGCAGGTAAATGTGGTGCGAGGGGGAGGGGGACAGAATTGAAGCAAATTCTTAACGGGGCAGCAAAACCGAAGCCTGAAAATTCTTTTCTGCTGGGGTTTCTGTTTTTTTTTTTTGTAGAAGATCAAATTAAAATTGACCCGTAAATAAATTCTATTAATTCTACTAATATCTCCCGATCTTTAATTAAATAAGGTGAAAAAAAAATATATATTATAATTTTTTTTTTGAGTTACCAAAAGTTCTCTTGTTGCTGTTCATTCTCTTTGTTGATTTACAAATCGCGCGTGAAACATTTTGTTGGTTTTATTTGCACTCTCGGCGAAGATCACTGGGACGGACATCCGGTCGGCGCGACCGACACCGGAGAACTGAACGGAGTTGGCGAGAAAAAGAAATTAAAGCAAACAAAAATGACTTGCAATTTCCGATCGCGGGCAACTGCCGGCAGCCGCCAGCCGCCAGCCGCCGTTCTTATATGCAATTCGGTGGCCCGGCGATCGAAGCTTTAAAGCTTTTTGGTTGTGAAGCTCAGCGCGGAGATCGAGAGCGGCAGAGCGGAGTGGTTGGACGTTTGGGGAGAAGACAGATGGACAGACGGGTGGACGGACAGTCTGGACAGACAGAAAGTGCACAGGCGGGCAGTTGAATAACCGAAAGCGGCAAATCAGCCAAATGGGCAGATGGACAGTGGAGATGGTGAGAGAGATGGAGATGGGGACGGCTGGACAGACGAAGCTGGGAAACCGACAATGGAGTGATCAGGTGACCAAAGCAAATGACACAGACAGACAGATGGACAGATGGGAGAACAGACGGGGAGTTTAGTGGGCAGATAGATGGGCAGACAGACAGATCAGTAGAGATTGGCAAGCCGAGAAGCAACGATTTCTTCGTCCGCTTGACTGTCCCATTTAATTTGGACTATTGGACAAATGGACAGACAGATGAACAGCCGGGAAGCTAAGTGGGCAGATAGATTGCCAGATGGGCAGACAGACAGAAGAGTAGAGACTTCCGCCAGACCGAGAATCAAATGTTTCTCATTCCGCTTGTCTGCTCTATTTAATTTGGACAGATGGACAAACGGACAGGAGAACAGCCGGGAAGCTTAGTGAGCAGATAGATGGACAGACAGACAGATCGTCTAACTTTTTGTTCTTTGAACTGCAAACCAAAAATTGCGACTGCACTGAAAACTCCGCTCAGCGGGTTTCAGAAATAAAGAAAAGGACAACCGATCGAAGCGCCCAGACGAAATTCGCGGTAAAAAAGTGAAAGTCAGGATTTTTAGTCCTTTTTTGTGGAATTTCCTGGAAACGCTAGCGGAGCTTGGTCGACTTTTCAATGTCCTTTTCAAGCAGACAAGCAGACGCAGTCAAGCCGATTTTGGTTGTCCTCCTAGACTTATTGGGGGGAGAAGGATGCCTCAGCAAGGACTTCTCCTCTCTTAATTATCAAATTTCCACCCACGCGCTTTGATTGTTCGTCTTTTTGCTGGGCTCCTTTGCCAAGCGCCTCTCATAATTCAATTGGGCTCGGGGCTTCTAGGACCTCTTTTGGCGACCCCCGAATGGCTCGTTTTCGGTAATTAACGGGACTCGTCATTGTCATTTCCTTGGCCAATTTATCAAAATAATTTTTTTTTTGTTTTGGCTTCCCTTTTTGGCCCTTCGATGATGTTTAATCCTCCGCCCCCCACGCACTCCCACCGCCCAAGAAAGTCAAAGGCGAATTGATAACCGAAGGACAACAAAGCGTACAAAGACACGGATGCCCATTGTCCTTCGCTGCAAACCGACGACTGCCGATTTATCAATTTCGGGAAGCGGCGCGGGGAAAATTAAAAAGCTTTGTAATTAACGTGGAAAATTAGTGACCGGCAATTCAACAATCGTAGGGCAACCAAAGGACGCTCAGGACGACCCCCTGCTGGGCGGGGCGGGGATGGCTGGAAATTGAAGAATTTCAGGATTTCATTGAAATTGAATGCCGAAATATGCCGACCGCCCCGCCCCGCCGGTTGGCAGCCAATACGGCGTATGCGTAACATTCAATGACCGATGGGGTCCTCGAAATTCCGTAGACGTCCCGTGGGGGCTGCCCCAGCGGCAGAATCCTTCGGCCATGGCAACCGTTTTGTCCGGCGGACAAACTGCCCGCAGCGGGCGGGCGGCGGGGAATTTTCCCATTTTTTTTTATATATTTTTCCATTTTTGAAAGGCGAAGCCCCAACAAAAATCGGATTTTTCATAATGCGAGTGTGAAAAAAAGCCGAAGAGTTCCGGCAAAAAAAAAACCACCGAGGAGCGGGAGATCCGGAGAGCCGGAGAGTTCCGGCGGAAAGGAAAACCGCATGTAAAAAGGAAGAAAAAAAGCGGCACCCGCAGCTGTGCACAAATGCAAAAATAATCCCCAGGTTGCCCATAAAAGTTTATTTGGCCCTTGCCACGCCCCCTGGCCCAGGCTCAGCCCCCGACGGTCGGCCACGGAGCTGCCAAAAAATTGCGCGCATATTGAATGATTTGCAGTTGGTGGGGGGGCGGGGGGGGGCAAGGCGGGGAGGCGTGGCAGGTTCAGAGATTTGGTTTGCTTTTTGTTCGTAAGCCTTTGGAGAACCCAAAAGGAAAGTTGGCCAAAGAAGCTCCTGAAAAAAAGGAGGAAAACTTTCCAATGAAAGTTTGCGTCTTAAGGATGCAAGTTTTCTCGAGCCTACAACGAGATCCTTTATTCACATAAAGGAAAACAAAGAAGAAGGAAGATATGCGATTTTATACGCTCTTCAAGCGAGAGGATCTTTTTGGGTTTCTTTTTATTTTATTAAATTCCTCAAAGACCGAAAACTTACCTTAAAAATCTTCAAAGGTTTCAAAGACCTTTTGATTATTGCCATTAAGCCTTAAAAATTTCCCAAAGCCTAGAAAAGAGTTTTAGGCAACCCACAAATTCAACTGTATTAATTTCTGAACCGTTTGTTGCCTTTGTTTCCTTAAATTCCTTAAATACTGAAAACTTACCCTAAAATGCTTCCAAGGTCTTAAAGAACTTTTGACCTTAAATCGAGACCTTGAAAGATTCTTAACCCACCCACATATCGAAAAAAATACCTCAAATTTAACTGTATTAATACTTTAACCGCTTTTTACCCCTTCCCCAATGAAACTTACCCCACCTGAAAATACATTTTTGATGACTTCCCCAACTAATTGAAGGCAATCAAAGTCAACGGGGAAGCTCAGCTGACAGCAGCGAAGGCTCCCAGCCCAACGAAAATAGGATAATCACTGGGGAAGGTCGAAAGGATTTCTAAGCAGATTTAAAGAGGTTACTTAGGGGAAGTCGAGAGTTCGAGGGTCATCAACTTTCTTATCGCTGATATAGTTAAGATCTCTTCGAAGCCTTAGATTCTTGAATTCCCTCAAACCAAAAGGGAAAATGGAGGAATTTCTTCTTCCCCTATGAGTCATCGATTCCTTGACTCCTTACTTCTTACCCTTTCGTCTCGGCTTTCATTTCCGGGGGAGGAAATACGATAAACTATTAGAAGCCTGAAAGGAGCGTTTTATTTTACTTGAGCGTCTCTGAAATCCTCAACCCACTTTGTCTGCCAGGCAGCCAAAAATTAAGTGGACACTAAAAAATTTAACTCAAGAGTTGAGACGCAAAATGGCCAGCTAAGCAGAAGGACCTCCTCGCTGTGTGTGTGCAAATCCAATTTGCCTAAAATGGTGACGAAAGTGGCCAAGAAGAAAGCAAGCTCACCCGATGAGCCCGGCCAGCTGGACTGACCTAAATAAACAAAAAGCCAAACCGGCAATGCAGCTAAGCGGACCCTTCGGCAATGGCAACGGCAACTTAAAAAATTGAAATACATTCCCCACATACACACACACACACACGCGCGTACGTGGGTGTGGGGGGGGCAAACAAATTGACCAAAGTTTTGGGCGCGACCGCAAAAAGCGAACAGAGCGCGCGCCGGCAACGAACCAATTTCATAGCCTACTTAACGGGGACCTTGCCGCGCACTGACAGAAGACACCAGCTGGCAGCGATGCTGGCGGTATTTAAATTTGAATTACACACTCGCCGCAAAACAACGCCCGTCCATATGGCGGGGGCGTGGCGGGGGCGGCAGGACTACAAGGACTTTGGGTGTACCGTTACATGCACATAATTGTCAGCCGGATACTGTTATGGTCCTTGAAACGGAAAGCCAACACCGCAAGTCGTCCGCCTCGTGCAGCAGCTGGCCTGCAACTTACATCCTCTTTCCTCTCCCTCCCCCGCCAGGATAGTAAAGTCATCCTGGCTTTTGGGGCTTCGCCGTTAGCTAATTCAGTTCATTGAAATCGGGCGAAACCGTCAAGTAGAAAAGTTTTTCTCAGGCCACAACAAAGTCTGCACATGTTCGGCGAGTTGCTCCATAAAATCCCCGCTAAATACACGAGACGCACATGTGCTGCCGCCATCTTGTTTTTAGGTACAGTTGCCAACGATGCTGCTACGGGCGGGCACTTTAATTAGATCATATTTTGTCTGGGCGCTGCGGCGGGAGCAGGGCAGGGCCACTGGCAATTTTACGGCTAGCAAAAAGTTTTATGCTCCGACCGTGCAGACGGCTGACGGGAGAGCAGAAAGCCCGTCACATGTCAGAGGGTATTACGCTCACAGAATCCACTATGCACGGCAACTGCCTACCGACTTCATGTCAAAATCACAGACAGCCAGCCCAACACACGCACACGGACACGGGGACACGGACAGACGGGCACGCGAGCAACGCACGCATCGAGTTTCCGCACTCCGGACTAATGGGACTCCCCGGCTAATGGCAGCGAAGTGCTGGCTGCGGGGGTGGGGTGGACTTTGTTTGCCAGTCCATCATTACGGTATTTGCATTTTAATTGAATTTTGGCAAATTTAATTCTTTGTTGGCAAATTTTGCAGCCGATAGTTCGCGGCAAATGCGATGCGGGCCCGCGAGCCTGTAATTAAAAGCCGATTGTGTTCGCCTCACAAGCCCATTAATTAGGCGGTTTTTCTGCGCTGCCTGCCTGGGCAGAAATTGGCGATGGAACTGCCCAACTGCCCAACCTTAAATAAACCAGTGCGAGGATCTCTCCGGGGCCTGACGGCTTTGCTAGAAAACTGTTCTGAAGGGTCTTAGATTATCTGGGCTGCCGAGGTTCCTAGTGCTCCGCATTTACCAAACTGCTTGGATTTGCCCAATTGCCCATCTGCCTAACCTTGAATAAAGCAATGCGAGGATCTGCCAGGGGTCTGCCGGCTCCGCCAGAAACTGTCCTTAGGGGACTTAGATTCTCTGAGCTGCCGAGATTCCTGGTGTACCGAGTTTACCAATCTGCTTGGAACTGCCCATCTGCCCAACCTTCAATAAACCAACTCAAAGAACTCTCAGGGGCCTGACGGCTTTGCCAGAAAACTGTCTTGAAGGAACTCAGTAGGCCAGTTTCTCTGGGCTGACGAGGTTTCAATCTGCTTTGAACTGCCCAACTCAAAGATCTGTCAAGGCCGTCAGGCCCCCCACTGTCCTAAAGGACTCAGTAGGCCAGTTTCTCTGGGCTGCCAAAGTTCCTGGCTTACCAATCTGCCCGTTTGTGCAAAGACCATTGCGCAATTTGTCAACTTGCATCACCGCAAACCAAAAGTCCATCTGAACCATTGCACAATCATTGCCCCCTTAATCCTTAAATAGAAAAGACCAGTGTTGTTTTTTTTTGGGTGTTTATTTTTTGGCAAATTCTTTACAGAATAAGCGTAGTTGGTAGCAGCATTTTCCATCCTCGGTGGGGGGGAGGGTTGGGGCATTTGAGAGCCAGTGCGCCGCCGATTTGAATTGCCTTCAGCCCCAACCCTGCGATGGCTGTCGATGCTGCTGGTGTTTTCAATTCGTTAGCTCGTTAGCAACTAATAAATTTATAGAACTGAGGAGTATGTAAATCCATTGTAGAACGATCAAAGATGCCGGGGGAACGCAAAGGTACGCAATGTTGAGGATTGCGCGCTTCCGTTCCTTTTGGTAGGTCCTTATTTTTAGGTATGTGTAGGTTTTCTTATTGTACGATCAAGGTTATCAGTAGTTTACTCTGGTTAAAATCCGCTTTGAACTGGAACTGTGAAATTTGCAAGACTGGAAATTTTTTTTCAGGTGATTTTCATATTTTAATTCATCCACCAATTACGTGCACATCTGGTTTAGGGTTTATATTTATACGCTTACTAATGATTATAACCAATTTACCTAGAAGACAAATCTCTTTAAACTTGCATAACAGGTTTATAAAATTACTCACGATTATAGGAAAGAGATCATCTGTTTACTGTAGTTCGTGTGTGCGTGTGTGATTTTTTTGTATTATAATTTGTGCTTGGCGAAAAAATGAGTTAAATAGCTGTGAAGGGAAAACTTTATAAGTCTTAAGAAACTTAAGAGAGATTTCAAAGTCCACTTACGCCGCATAAAGAACATGACTTTTCGATATAAAGAACATGGAACAGTGGGACAAATTGACATTGAATCCAGTACAATACAAACGGTTGACTAACTGACAATTAACAAACTAAAATTTAACTGCAAAAGAAACTTATAAGAACCTTAAGTTGAAGGATGTTTGATGCAACTTACCAGACTTAGAGTTAGACGAAATCGAAACATATTAAAAACATAGAGTATAACTGGACAATTGGACGACGCCAGATTAAAACGGGACAGACTTGCTCCGGACACCACATGGACCGACACGTAAAATTGTAACACTTGACTAACCGACACTACAATAGACGCAACGGTACATGCACGACAATACGATACGACAATACCAACGATAACAATCGATAACATTTAACGACTAACGATAACGCGTGTTAACTTTCAAACATCTGGACACTACGAATTTTGAACCACAGTTAAGCCGAAATACTAACACGTTTCAATCTGTTAAACAAAAACAAATATTCCCGAAAAATTTTGGATAACAGCCTTGTGCGGGGGGTTACCATTCGGAATTTTGAGAAGCCCGTTTGGGGTGTCGCCAAACGTTTGACAGCTGTTTTTGTCGCCTACTTGGATGGATTTGAAGAAAACTTAACGAAACTTTTTTTTTTAGATGAGTTCTGCGAGGAATACCCACACAATCTGATGCCCACGCCTGGTTATTGGATAGAGTGTTCGCGCCAGAAGATCACACTGCCCACCCCGCACACGATCTGGGATGAGAGCGACTCGGAGCACGAGGACATTCGGGCGGGCAGCGCCAGCGATGCGTATCTGGAGCGCGAATGCAGCGACCTCTACGAGGACGACGAGGACTCGGAGGCCACGCCCAGGTAATCAAATGGATGTGCTGGCAAATGTAACTCTGCTTTTACTTAATAACGTCTCAGGTTCTCGTACAGTCCAAGGAAGAAGACCACCATCGAGGAGCAATGGGATCAGCAGGGGGCCTTCGAGCTGATCTCCGTGGAGCAGGAGACCTACGAGAAGTACTTCTATGGCACTGAGCATTGGAACTATTTCACCAGCGACGAGGATCTGGGCCCGGTTATATTGTCGATCAAACAGGAGACTCTCAATGGGCGCGATCAGTTCCGGATCTTGGTGCGCGCAGGATCCTATACGGTCCATGGGCTGATACCGGCTTCGTGCGTGTTTGCCGATAGGTGAGGTCGCCTTCATAGAAGCCTGTTGTTTCTCTATGTAGAGTTTCCTCCAACCGAACAGGTACAACCGCGAGGAGGTGGTCCGGTCCTTGGGCAAGGAGGTCAACCTAAATCCACCGCTGACCCTGGGCCAGTTGCCCGACACGCCCGAGGAGCTGCTCAAATTGGATCAGGTGCGTCTGAGAAACCGGTTTCATTTTAATCCTCTGAGTTTATTGATGATGTTTTGTAGGTTTTTATAAAATCGGAGCTTAAAGTCGGCGTTATATTTGTGAAAGAGGATCAATATACCGAAGAGCAAATTCTAGACAATAATGACAATTCCCCGCTCTTCGACGAGTTCCTCACGCTCCTCGGCGATCGCGTCCGACTCCGCGGCTTCGACAAATACAAAGGTGGCCTTGATACTGTTCACGACCTTACCGGTGAGTGCAGGACTTTTTGCCCAGAAGTCCTTTATTTTATTGATTTTTTGTAGGTCTCTTTTCTGTCTACACAAACTGGCGCAACATTGAGATTATGTTCCATGTGTCCACTCTGCTGCCGTACGAGAAGCACGATCCGCAGAAGCTGCAACGCAAGCGGCACATCGGCAACGACATCGTCTGCGTTGTCTTCCTCGAGGCGGACAACACCCGCTTCAGTCCTGCCTGCATCAAAAGCCACTTCCTTCACACGTTTATACTGGTGGGTAAATCGAAAGATCGGTAAGGGGTAAATTTACTCGGGGAACAGAGCTGCGAAAGACTCCCACGAATCCCAGAAACTGACTACATTGAAATTTTGTTTCTAGAAGTCTTTAACTCCTCTTCTTTTGGCTCAGCAACTGAGACTAATCCCATCCTTTAATTTACCAAGCCTTGGATGATTTGAAGCCTTCGTTTTAAAGCTTTTTAAGCCCGCCAATCGCCCTTCAAGGATTCATAAGATACTTAAAAAACTTAACCAGATTTTGTAGTTTCTTGAGAGTCAAATTTATTGGCTAAAGTTGGACTACAAATCGAACTCTGTCTTTCTCTTTCTCTCTCTGTCCACCTGGCAAAAACTTTACCGCATTTATACCCCTTACCCTGTTCTTGACTCCGCTGGCTCGCGTGCCCACGCGGATCACACTCAAGCCCAAAAGAAGCTTTGCCCCATTTATACCCTTATCATAACCGCGGATTAAGCACAAGCCCAGAAGAAGCTTTACGCCATTTATACCCCTATTATATGTACCCCTTACCCTGCTCTTGTCTTCGCGGGTTCGCGTATTTGCGTGAATCAAACACAAGCCCAGAAAAAGCTTTAGCTCGTTTATGCCCTTTACCCTTGGTATACACAAGACTTCCTAGCAGTAACTTTATTCCATTTATACCCTAATTATATCCCTTACCCTGTTCTTGTCTCCGCAGGTTCGCGTATTTGCGTGAATCAAACTCAAGTCTAGAAGAAGCCTTACCCCATGTATACCCCTTACTCTTGTCATACACAAATCCACCTGACAGAAACTTTACCCCATTTATACCGCTTATATATGTACCCCTTACCCTGTTGTTATCTCCGCAGGTTCGCGTGTCGGCGCGGATCAAACACAAGCCCACCCGCTACGAAGTGTCGGTGGTGACACGGGACGAGGTTGGCGCCTACAAGCCTTATTTGTGGGAGCAGTCGGTGTTCGAGAAAGGACCTATGTTTCGGTGAGTCCTCAAGCAGTCCTCGCTCCGCTTACCCACTCTCATTGTTACTCTGTCTCCCTCTTAGTGAATGGCTGCTGACGAAGATTGTGAACGGCGAGCGAGCTTCGTATTCGGCGCCGAAGTTCGCGCGAATGCAGGAAAGGACACGGTCGCAAATGTTGGAGGATTTGGTTATGAATCTATCGAACCACGCCGAAACGGGCCAAATACCAAAGCCCTACAGGCGCGGATCCTGGCGGCCGATTGGTGAGGATGAATATATCAAAATGTTGCATGCCCGCGTCCTTGACACACCAATGAACACAATCAACACCATGAACATTTATTGCTATTGTAATTATTGTGGTGGCTATGCCGTTGGCGGTGGTGCTGGTGCAACAGCAGCAACAACAGCAGCAACAGCAACAGCAACAGCAGCAGCAACAGCAGCAGCAACAGCAACAACAACACTCGAACAACAAACACAACAACATACAAGAATAAACACAACAACACCCACACCGTCAGCCACCACAAATGCCCGAAAGTCCTGCGCCTTGTTGGGCCTGGGCCTTGATGTCTGCTCTGTGATGCATCTCTGTCTGAGGCATAGTATGTGTGCGGTGTGCGCGTGTGTGTGTGTGTGTGTGCATGTTGTTTATTTGTCTTCCCTGCCCCCCGCCCCGCAAACTTGCACAACCGGATGGTCGCAATTTGTTGTTGTCGTTGGCCGAACCACGGATCCACCTTTTTCAACACGACCGTGTATGATTAATAGTTTTTGTTGTTGCAACACTTCCGCTGCCAGCCAGCACACCCCCGCCCCCTCCTTTATGTCCTGCCTGATGTGCGTACACTTCCGTTTCCGCCATTACCACATCCGCCTGGCATTTGAGGCGGTGACAACAAAGCAGTTGAGAAATCTCCGCCTTCCCATGTCCTGGACTGTCTTATCTGAGGGTAAGACATATTTCGTGCCCTCCCCCTCCCCCCGACCCTCGTCAGTGTGTCATGACCAAAGGACACTCCCCGTGGTTGTTGGTTGTTGTTGCTGCTGTTGTTGTTGTTGTTGTGATTTTCTTGTTATTTATTTGTTGCTATTTGTTAGATTAGACAACACAATTCTAATTTGATTTATAT